>CAJQUN010000738.1:0-215428 GCA_907163345.1 Haberlea rhodopensis | reverse complement strand
AAATTTTCTAACATTGAATATTGAGAATGAACTACTCAGAACATGATCAGCATGTCTGCAAGATATTTTGCAAGTACTCACGACCAAGATGTGAATATCTGCAAGAACAACCAGAGACTTAGAACTTGTGCTTTCCAAATATCACATGAAACAACAGATGTACTGGCAACAGAGAGTAATGTAAGTTAACTACACCTATGATCAATTATCTCTGAATCGCTATCGGCATCACTTTCAAGAAGACTTCCAAAGAATTGGCAAGTCTTTGGAGAAAGCTGCAAGGTGTACAAGAATAAGAAATCATGAATTTGATACACTTGACAATATACATCGTGATGTAGCCCTACTAATAATAAAATACTATATTCATAACGAAGGTAAATCCAATTCCAGTCAAGGATGATCTACAAATAAAAGTGTTGAGGTAAAAGTGAGATTAAGTGTTCTGACTCTCAATTCTCTTGTCTTTCTTGTTATCAATAAAAAAAATAATCTCCTTGAGGGTTCTTGAGTGGTTGGTGTTTATCTTGTTCAATTATTGATTATATGCTTGCGATATCCGCTGCGTTGTTACCTCAATTATATGTTGATATACCTGATACCCCAACAAATTTCTCTCTCCATTTGTTACTACATGAATGTCCCAAGCCCACCCACTTCCACCATTTAAATTCGTTTATAGCTGGACTGTTTTCACTACAAATTGAGATCAATAAGATTATATATCTTACTCAAAGAAACTATTCATAGATTCTCAAGACAATCACCATGGACCACTTTCCATGAATGTTACAAACTCAAATGCCTTGTCTCTCAAATTAATTTCAGGCTTTCTATTTATTCACGACGTATTGCATGCTAACTTCAACAACTCTCCTTAATCTTAATGTGTAATCACAATTTTGTCGGCATAAGTTTGTGCACAAACCAAGTTAACCTCTCAGCTTCTTCACATGACAAGGAAGCTAACTACAATATCAAATCATAGCCAAGGATAGGCCAGAAAAGCAGGTATTAAGTTTGAAATCCTTTTAGCTTCATTTTTATTGCAATACTACCATTAATCAATATTAAATAAATTTTTCAAAGGTCAATTTTTTAAATGAAGAAAAACAATGAAATGATGAAAATTATTTTTCAACCAGCAAACTAGTGAAGTGAGCTTTTAGCTCTCAACCCTATCCGTACACAATCACTCTCCATCCCAGAAAACTTCATAAGCCTCCTATCGTCTCAAGCCATAGCCTAGGCATGGTCTGTAAGCCCTGCCCTTGTTCCAATGATCCTGAAGCGGACTATATCTGATGCCACAACCATGACATGACATGACAGAAGCATAGACACAAAAATGATGTGATTCTGTATAAGAAAAGAAAGGAATCACTCATCCCTTTGGAGCATCAGAAAACCCTTACTTTAAATATTTCATCACTCCACAGTTTCAAGATATCCTAGATGTACATCTAGTAAACTCCGTTTTACCTCAGTCTAAATATATCTACCATGTTGCAAAACTAGAAATAAAGCCACAGCTCCTACTTTCACGAGGGAAATATCCAGTAGACAAACCAACAACTCCAACCATCTATGCAAACAATTCATCTTAAATTATAGCAATAATATATGCATAACGTTGCTTAGTATTCCTTGCTTTGTCAAAGTATCATTTTAGTTTTTTTCTCATATACTATGGGGATGCAATGTTGGGTAGTACATAACAGAAAAGGGGTTTTGATATTTACATGGGATTCTGGTTCACATCATTCACACACAACTCTACATCCTCGCCTTTCCATGATTAAAACCAAAAGAACATGCTAATTTGAAAGATATATTTAGAGGTCTGCAGAAATTCGAATGCTTTTAAGAAACAATAAATAGCATAATATAAGCAGGTGAAACTGTGAAAGAATAGCTGAGAAATTCATATTAATCTGACTTTTAAGAAACCCGAGAAAATATTTGAAAAGTCTATCTTAAAAATAAATAAAAAAATAAGAGAGAAGACAACAATAGAAACAGTGGTAGATGACTCAAACTTTTGACAACAAAACATCAATGGTAAATATTTTTAAACAGGGGTGCAGTTCAACAAAAGTTTCCAAAGTCATCCAAACAAGACGGAACATCTGAGACTGATAGAGTACACCTTAAACAAAACTAAGTACATGCATGTCACGGTGTCGTGCACAAGCGCCATAGAAAAAAAAGATGAGCAATAAGAAAGACATATAAGAGCAGAAAACTAATTGAAAATCTAGAGCTCACGGCATGAAATCCTCCAGCAGATCTCTGGATAGTGCAGCAATCAACCTAGAATAATAAAATGACTTCTCAAGAACATATTTTAAAAATTACTCAATCAAAAAATAATTAGAGCATCGAATATTGCATAAACATAATCAAGATACGATTTATAAAGTCACCATAAGCTGTTGTGAGAAGCGGTCCGATAAAGCAAAGGATAATTTTAACCAAGAGACAAATGTGCAGTCTTAGATTGAGAATAAGGCAGTGTTCACAAATGCATTACAATCGTTGAATCAGCAAGGCGGGACATATTAAGGCAAAAATAATCGTAGTCATTAGTCTCTCACGAGTTAAAGTTCAGTTATCCATAGCCCAAATTTAGGATGACCTATCAAAATCACAACTTACAACTGTCACAAAGAACAAATGTATAGCACAACCGGTGATTGCTAGTATCGTCCTTCCAAAATAAATCTCAAACTATTCTATGACAGTAAAGAACCCAACTAGAAAATCAGAGTAAAGTTGAGGAAGATGCCCTCCTCAACAAAAACATTCACAATTAAAGAGCAGGATTACATACCCGGTACTCTACAAGGCAGTCGCGAAAAAACGCGGAACCTGCCGAGGGTTGGCTTTCAACGTTTCTAGGCTTCTGTAAACATCTATATCTAGTTCTTCAATTGTTTGCGACAATGTCTTGAACTGCAGTCTGGAGACAAAAAAATAAAAAAATAAAAAACGAGCCATAAACTTCCATTCTCTCTTAATATCACAACTTATGCACAGAAACAGACACAAATATACGACTACGTGCTTACAACAAAACGGCGGCGACCACCGGAATTGTTGAGAGATTTTTCGGCCAATTCATGTGATGGCGTGGCTATCTTGTTGTCGTCTGGGAGGCGTCACAAGAGAAGATGCCTTGTTACCTGGTAAAGTCTAAGCTTACAAATAAAGCTCGCAAAGATTTTTACAGGTCCGAAACAGCACCACATAACACAATGATTCCCCTCTTGTCTTTTTCAGAAAAAAATGTACAGACGGTGGAAAGGTATTTGAGCGCAGGGGTTTTCTTTCCTTGCAATGCAGTCATAACACAACGACTCCTCTCTTGCATTTGTAAACTTACGGAAATTACAAGCCCTTCATTACATGAGATTAATTTACCCACTAATCAGTAAAATCTATGGGAATTTTGATTAAAAAGTACAAACCTTGACTTGGTGAAAGTTGCAAATGGATGCTCGTGACAAGCTATGGCGACGATGGATTCCGGCGATAAATTTTTTCACGAGTCATGCGTTTATTTAGGGAGAAAGAGAGGGTTTTCATCGTTTGGTTTTCTGTAGTTTTTTGTTTTATTTATTTTTAAATATTTTAACATTTTTTTAAGTATTTTGTTTTTTATTTTTCAAATTTTTTTAAAACCCAATTGTGCAATTATTATATGAAGTATCACGTTATGAAAAAATGATAGAAAGATAGCTATGTCTTGATAAATCAATCCCTAAGATAAACCAAAATCCTAAGAATCGTAGATAAATATCAAATAAAGATTTCTATCTTAACCAAAATATCAAAACACTAATCCTAATCAAATATCAAATCCTAATAACTATTTTTATGAAAAATAATGTCTTGAAGAGTTTGTTGCATCAATGATTCTTGTAGGCAAATTTTCCTTCTTTCTAGGACTCTTCTCAGCAGTGTGGATTGGTTCACATTACATGACACCCTCCTCGAAATTGGTGTTTGCACCACTTGAATTTCATAAAAAAATATATGTGTTTTTTGAGAAAACCAAGTGCTGAGCTCATGCGATATTGATCTTTAAATTCGTTGTAAGGAAGAGCAGCAGCAGGGAAAAGAGGTAGATTCTGCCCTTGTTCTGATTTGGTTTATGGAGCCGCAGAAGGACCTTGTGCGCTCCCGTTATTTAATTTGGTTTTCCTCGCCAGAAAAGTGTGTGATTGTGTGTCGCGCATTGCTTGCGCGCTTCTGGGTATGTACACGCGGTGGTTCTAGGTGACAGGCCACCGAACAACATGCACTGCATCGTCCTTGCAGGTCGGTATTGTCTTGACAAACCGCGCTTTGGAGTATTGCTTTTTTGAATCTCGGTTGTCGCTGTTGGTGGGCACGATATGCGCCCGAGCCTTTGTGGCTTTGGGTTGAACGTCGTATGGTAATCAAATTGAAGAGACGCAACGTTGAAGTATAGTGCATCGAGTCGTGATGTGAGATTTCTGTGCTGACCTTGTATTAGACGATGAATTCAACAAGTTAACGTTGTAAGGATTGTTGATTTGCAATAAAGTTTTAAAGAGAATGAGAAAGGGTTAAAGGTTAAAAGTGATAAATGATAACTAAATAATATTAAAAAATGCAAAACGAAAAAAGGTAATAAAAGATGGCAGCGGTTCAACTGGTTGGCCGGTACAATCCAGTTAGCTCCTTTTTTTATTGCACTAATTTTATAATGTTAATCGGATCGGATAAGGCAAGGGTCATTGCTTGAACCGGTCGGCCCGATCCGTCTCTAAGAACGGTATTCAATGTTTTTCAAGCCGACCAGACCCGTGGCACAAGGCCACACTATTTTCCTCAAATAATTCAATATAATTTGGTATGCAATTCAATAATATGTTATTAATGAGGAATTAATTTTTACTTTTTATAAATTTCAATAGCTTTCAATAGTTCGGTTTATTATGCTTAGTTTTTTTTAAAATCAAAATTAGTGGTAAAGCTGGTTTTATATTTTTGGTCCTTAATCTCGATTATTTTTAAAAAAAATAATTTTGACTATATGAATTATAATTTTGTAAAAATTGGGTCCCCCAGTATATACCAAAATTGGAGTTTACAATTTTTTTTTGAGTGATGGGAGGGCCTAAAACTTTTTTTGCGCCAAACACGCCCAAAATGGATATGACTCTTATTCCATCTCGGATAAGCGGTGAGCTCAATTGGACTTTACAATTGGTTAAAGCTAATGAAAGAATTTTCGTAAGTTTTTTTCTACAGTTCTAGGCTTATAATAAAATATATATATTTTGCAAAATTATAGGGGTCGAAAGATTTAAAAATTTACCTTTTTACAAACATGTTATTGATTTTAATACCTTTTCAATTATATTTGTCATTTACTGTCTCAATTTTATTTAATGCTCATGTTTTTGGGATGTATACACATAAAAATATTTATTATTATTGCTTAATTTATCATCTAAAAATTAGTTTAAATGAAAGTTTTCATAAGTCTACTAACAAACCAAGTAATCAAGATAATAAATTATTTCATGGAAATATAAATTAATTTTATTTAAAACTTATTATTATAAATAAAACTCTTGATTAATTAACTTATTATTTATTATATTATTTTTAAATATATTTTATTAGGATTTCTTGAGAATGTTTTTTGACCATATTAATTTTTTCTATCATTAAAAGTTGATCATAATAAAATAGTGGTGGTATTATTGTTATTATGGCATTAATATCTGAAAAAATCTTTGTTTACAGGGTTTTTTTCCTAAAATAAATATATATATTTTAAAAATTCTTAAAATATTCGATTATATTACATCTAGGATAACCAGCATGTCTTCAAGTAGGAGTCTAATTAAAAACTTTCCATATACATGCAATTCATATATATCTCCAACCTCATTCCTTTCCATCACAGAATCTCTCTTTTTCTCTTGAAGAAGAAAGGTATGTAAATCTTATATGCATATGAGTGTATATAATTATGATTTCTAGGGTTTCTGCGTATGGGATTTATGTTTTTTACCTATCTTTTGATGTAAATTTTATAATTTGATTGAATGTTCTTGTTTCTAGGTTCTGTAATCTCCCAGTCGAAGTGCGGACGTAGAGTATACGAAGACCCTCTTGTTCCTTTTTCATCTTTACAGGATTGGTTTTGAAAATTTTGATTCCAACTTGTTTTAATTATTCAGATTTTAAGGTTTGAATTAGGGTTTTTACTTGAATTTTCTTGTTTTCCCGCAGAAATTAATAAGCAATGGATCACTGCAAATATCATGTTGTGAGTGAAGGTACTGAGTCAGATGAGGCCGTGATCACTGCGGCTTCTATTATGATGTCAATATATCACTCCATTTTGGATGAAAATACAGCAAAAAAGTTGCAAGAAATCAAAAGAATACTGTCTCAAAAACTCCGTGATGAATCCCGCAACCCCAAATTACAAACTAAGATCGATGTTTCAAAAGAATCTGAACCTGGAGACATTAACACAAGATCAAAATCCGGAAATTAAACCAACCCTCCACGTCACGAGGCCAACCTCCTAGCCTCCTCATGCCCTCACGCCCACCATACATCGAACGAATCCGACAGCCCGCACGCCCACCGTTACCCGAGCTGCATGATTTCATAGGCCTGTGTAGTACGCCGTTTGCAAAACAAATCACACCAAGCGACGTGGAGAAAAGATCTGTGCAGGCTATGCTGACAAAATCAATGGTGGAAGACCATTTGTTAGCTATGCTGACTCCCAATGACAATATCTCAAAGGTTTACCCGTGACCGTATACGGGGCAGACGGGAGAGATTATGCCATGACTTTTATATTTTGGAGCCAAAAGTTCTACGTGCTTAGCGGCAGAATGTGGATCCAGGTTTTGTCAAGATTACAACCTAGAATCTTTAATTGATCGTTGGGCGACAATTTTGGATGTTTCGACATAACCAAACAAATGGACTTTGTTTTGCGATAACTTGGCAGAATGTCGCCCTCCCTCCTCCCCAGAGTTGATTGCTAAAAACACAATGATAGAGGAAACGCCCAAAAACAATTATTAGTGTTACTATGCATTTCATTAATCTAATATTAGAGTGGTAAATTCTTTAATTTTGGTTTGTAGAGAAGTTTATTAATTTTAAGTGCTTATTGAATAATTTTGGTGAGTGGATATGAGTTATTATTATAAAAACAATTACAAAACGAAAAAAATAGTCATACGATCTATTTTTTTTAAAAAAAAACGTAACTTTTTTTTTAATATTTTCTCAAATTTTACAAAAAGGTTCAAATTAATCCTTCTATTATTAAGTACGACTGGTACAATTTCAATGTGTTTCGATTCTTTCGAACAAGAGAAGCTTAATGCTTTTGAATTCACAGTATTACGAGTGCTTTATTGTCAACGATTCTTGGATATTTTCGAGCCAGTTAAGTCATATTTTATAAATTTAATCAAGCCAAACATAATAATTATACGATCGTTTTTCTCTCTCTTTATCATAGTAGTATTACACATCTTTTCACTTAATTACATATCATTTAAAGAAAAAAACTATAACCGGTTTTGATCATTATCTAACAGTGACAATTACTGCTCTCAACAATCGTCATCTAATAACTTCACTCCTTATAATCAATGTAAATAAACACAAATAACTAATTCTGATACAAGTTGTAGGATATTATGATTGTCTTTTTCTTAGAGATGTCAAATGTCCCAAGTGGGGCACGAGGCCCTGCATGAGCACGGCCCGATAAGCTACATTAACGATATCTGTTAAATGGCAAATAACAACCCCACTCGTTTTCTAAATAGGACCAATGTCTTCTACTACAATATTCAGTTTAAAACTATATACCAATCCTCGAGGGTTCGACATCCCTATTCATATCCTTATACTGAAACTTGATATCGTACTCTTACGATACATTCTACATGCAACAAGTTTTTGGTGTCGTTGTCGGGATTGAATAATATAGTTTGATTATAATATTGTGCCAATTAATCTTAGTTTTGATTTTGAACTTTCATTTTGTTCTATATATTTGTTTCTTGGTCTTTGCAGTGCATGCGACGATATACAAGATCCTAATTGCTTTTATTTGATTCCGAGATCGAAAGAACTGCTCAACGACTACGTAAAGCAAGAAGGGACGAGTTGAGTCAACTGAAAATAAAGACGCCAAAGCAGTTCTAGTAGCTATTAGAGATTGCTTTAAACTGGTGATCAATAATAACTACTCTGGTATTTCTCGTCAGACCATCAGTGCAAACAATTTTGAAATAAAGCCCGCATTGACCAAAATACAACAAAACCAGTTATGTGGTTCGACTGTGAGTGATCATAATCTTCATCTGAGGATCTTTCTTGAGATAGCTAACACTATAAATATACAAGACATTAGAAGAAACCATCCGACTGTGCTTGTTCTCATTCTCTCTTGGGGATCAAGCAAGAAGTGTCTTCAATCCTTGCCATTCGGCAGTATCACGACATGGGATGACACTGTATCCAAATTTCTAGCGAAGTTCTTTCCGCCTGCTAAGTCAGCCTTGTTAAGGACAAAGATCAGCACCTTTAAATAGCAGGATTCTGAACAGCTGTATGAGTCATGGGAACGTTTCAAAAACTTACCCCCGAAAATGGCCACAACATAACTACTAGAACTGGGTTCAGATCCAAATATTCTAAAATGGGTTGAATGGTCTCATACGGATCATATTGACTGCTGCAGCAGGAGAAACTCTTTTCTCAAAGACATCCGAGGACGCATATGATATTCTTGAACAAATGGCCTCTAAATCTATCAATGGCCAAATGAGCGAGCATTGGTGCGAAAGTCAACATGTATGTATGAAGTAGATCAATTTACTGCTCTTTCTGCACAAGTGACTGCTCTTACTATGCATGTAGCATTTATGAATAATCAAGGGGCTCCACTTACTATTGAGTCTGATGATGTTGCTGCTGGTGGTGTCTCATTGACTGGAGAGGAACATAACCAATAGCAAGCTCAGCTCGTGAACAATAGGTGTCCAAACAACTATCGAGGTAATCCTATGCCTAACCAATAAAATCATGGATTCAAAATTCACGAGAACTTGCTTTGAACCCACCTACTGGCTAATACCCCTCAGAAAAATGAAGGTAAGCATTTTTTAGAATATTTAGTTTCTGCTTTTGTAACTGAATCTTTAAATAGGTTTGAACGGAATGAAGCAATGTTGGATAACATTGAAATTCACATGACCAACATGGGTGCCTCGATGAAATATCTTGAGGTGCAAATTGGACAACTTGCAAACATTGTAAGCAATCAGCGTTCGGGTAACTTTCCTAGCAACAAAGTGTTTAATCCAAAACAACAGTGTGACATTACCTTGAAATATGGAAGGGAGATTGGAGAAACCGAACTAGTGCACATTGATTGAACACCAGTGGAGGAGACACACAATTCGATCGAGTAACCTAAGGAAATTGGGCCTACTCGAAGAATTGAGAATGCCCAAAGAAAGAGAAGTAGAACTATGAAGACTAGGTTTGTTGGGAAAAATCTAGGGAAGGAAAAGCTCCTTGATAAGTTTTAAATGGAATGAGAATGAGATACAATAGGAAATGAGGGCTCCGATTTGGGGGAATCCGCTGAAGATCGGAGATATGACTCATCATCATGAAAGAAAATTCCTTGATTATAGGAGATGGGAGTACAATTTTTGAAAAATCAAAATTAGAAGAAGATTTTTGAGATTTTTGAGAATCAAGATTTGGGGTGAAGGTATGAGAGAAAACACAAGTGATTGCAAGAGGAGATGATCTAACTTATTTAAAAGAGGATCAACAAAGAATGTAGGGGGTTGATTCGAAAGTTTAGGGTTAGCATAGCCTTGAATAAGGCTAAGTACATCCAAATCTTTTAAAAAGGAATCCTCATCCTCCAAATCTTTTTCCTTTAAAGGTGCAACCAACTCATGACCCACTTGGTCAACATTGAGATAGTTTTACTTCCCTTATTTACTTCCTTTATCTCTTACCAAATTTAAATCCAAATTTCGCAACACTTCATCCACGCCAGTAACCAAGCCAACATCTAAGGGATTCGGCTGAACAAGATTTGGTATGGTAGAAGACCCTTATCTTGAGAATCCAAAAAGGCAGTATCCTTATCCATGCAATCCAAAACCCTAGCAACCGACGGCTCAACCATAGGGGCACCGCCACTCAAGATCTCGGGGTCCAATCTGCAGTCGTGAAGACCCTTGCCCACCACCGTAGCCGGAGCGACATCTCCCTTCAATAATTGCTTCAACTCCTCATCAATTTTCTTGATGGGAGAATTGTTTAGCTTACATATGTTAATATCATGCCCAAAGGTCTGACACGTGGAGCACCATTTGGGTAGATTTTCATATTCGACGTCTTGAGTGTATAATATATCCCCTAATTATTGTGTGAATGTAGGTGGAATCAAAGAATCGAGCTAATAACGGTGAATAAGGATTGAGAATGCATTGGAGATGATAAAATATCAAAGTAGACCAAGAAAAGTGGAAAAAATGTGTTAAGGGGCGCGACCCATCGCAGGGAATGACCGATCCATCGTGCCTGACAGAAGCTTTGAGCAACGAAAAATTCATCCCATCGATCGATTGGCACTTTGGCGCGATTGATTGCGCCCTTGAAAAAAATGGAAAAAAAAGACCCGCGATCGATCGCGGGAATGCACCGATCAATCGCCCAGAATCCTGAAATTTTATGAAACTCGATTTTTACCATCTTGGATAGATTTTTGACCTAACTGGTCAGTCTCCAGCCCTATATGCATGAAAATTAGCCTCATATCAGATATATTCATCATAGTTTAGACCTTGGAACAAATTTTCTTTGAACTTCAGAAGAAGACTTGAAGATTCAAAGGCGCGAAGATGGAAGTGACAGTCCAGAATCGTGCTACACTTTAGTAGCTTTTTGATCTTGCTTTTATTTATGCCTTTTACAATAGATTTTGATTGTTTTGATTTAGCCATGTGTGGCTAAACATTTTTTATTCTTGGTTAAGCAAGACAAAATCTTGGGATTTATGTTTTTCATGAGATTCATGTTCTTTTATTGATTATTATTGAGTATCAAGAGTTTTTCTATTATTTATTGGCATTATTGATATGTTTGATTATGAGATTGACCGTCTAATAGTTTTACATACAATCTAATGCTTGGCCTTTGAAGCAACTAAAATTAACGATTTCCTGTTGTTGTTGTTGTTGTTGTGGTTGTTAAATTCTTAGGGAAAACGTTTGACTAGATTAAACACCGACACGTGGATTATGTTGTCTAAGTTTTATCATTCTTACTAGTTTTGAAAGCTATCTCCAATATTAATCTTAACTGTTGTTGTTTTGATTGATTAATCGGTACGGGTTAACTTAGAATGCGTGAGGTATTTTAACTAGGCATAATGTGAGATATGAGTTGAATCTCCAATGATAAATATTCAAATAAAAATTGAACTTTTGTGAGAATTGATGATTGAATTCATAGTTCCAAGGTAAAATCGACCGAAAGCCAAGAATCGCCATTCACATAATTTAATTCACATTACTTTTAGTTTTGCTTATTAGTTAATAACTTTGTTTTTAAATTCACTAGTATAATTCAACCTTCACACCCCTCTTTTACTTTGTTTCGCATAAATTAACACAAGAATACATCATTCCTCGTGTGATCGATCCATACTCACGCTACTACATTTTTATTACTGTTATTAACTGAGAGGGTTAATTATGACGATAAACGCCACCACGTCTCTATGTTGAGGAAATACATTTCAAATCCCTGTTATGTGTTACATTACGAACCATTGGAGTTAACTTCATATTTATCCTATGAAGAGAAACCGATACAAATTCTTGATACAAAGACAAAAGAATTGAGAAACAAAAAATTAACCTGGTAAAGGTATTGTGGAGATCATTCCAAGGAAGAAGCTACATGGGAAACAGACGAAGAAATGCGGAGCAAATATCCAGAACTATTCGGTATGTCAAATTTCGAGGTTAAAATTAATATGCATGTCATATTATAATGTATATAATTAGTAATCATTATCCAATCATCGCATATAAAAATGCATGTGTCCTACTTATGCTGATATGAAAGCAAATAATTGTAGGAGTTAGCTTATTCCTATATGTTCGATTAAGAAAAACCAGTCTCTACATTATGGAAGATCGATGTGGTAAACAGTTACAAATAAATTAATCATACTCTCAGATATGAATCATACTTTAAAATGATTACCTACCTAACTGATTACTCAAAATAGTTCATATTTGATTACAACTGAAAGTACGCAAAATGATATGTTTTGATTGGTTAATTCAGTATCAATTCCTTGTAAATGTGATTGTACATGACTGTGGTGCTGTATAGAATCAACTGTCCTCTTGTTAGCTCATACACATGGATTTTTCATCTTCACTTATCCTCCTCGTCACCTAACTCACGACCAAAACTTTAACTTCCATAGCTTCCCTCTTTCCTTTATGCATTTCATGCTCATAGCATTGAATCAAAGGCATAGAAACTCATAGAACACAAACTAGAACAAGTTCTTGCTATTTTCAAGCTTGGAATCCTTGTTTTCTTCAAGTCTAATTCCGTTTTAAGAAAGGTATTTTCCTTGTTAATATTCTTATGAATTTGCTGTATTTGGGATGGTTCTATGATTTATTAGTACTTTGTATTGTTAAATAGTAATGTGAAACACAATTAGGTAAGTCAAGTTCTTAAACTTTTGTACCATAGGGAGTCTAATTTACGTACTGAATCCTATTGCATTTGTAAGTAAGTTGGATATGTAAATGAATATGCTAATATTAAAGAGAATATGATATAATTATGTTAGACAATCTCCTAAGTAGCACTATATTTGACGTTAAATGCCAAATTGGAGTGAAGGTCTGCAGCACTATAGCTTGCACCAAATTTAGCGCAATAAATGGCGTTGCATTGGAGCACACCAGCAACGTAGCTTTCACCAATTTAGCGCAAGAAATGGTGTTGCATTGGAGCACACATTCACACCAAATTTAGCATTTAACGCCACATATAGTGCTACTTAGGAGATTGTCTAACATAATTAAATCATATTCAGCACTGTAGCTGTGCCATCTCCTTTTTTTATTTTTTTTTATTTGTTTAAGTTTTTTATTTATTAGTTTTAATATTTTAAATTTCATTTAATTAAATTGTTATATTCCTACACAAAATTTGAGAAACGTAGTTTAATATAAAATTAAAATAATTATCATAAGAATACTAATAAAATTATTTTAATTTATTAATTATTGATTTATGTTGTTAATATTTATAATAAATGATAATTGTATTAAAATAAATAAATTGAATTATTGATTAAATTTTAATGATTTAATTATTGAATTTAAGTGTAATTAATTATCTTAAAGAATCCTGAACATAAATTTAATGTATCAAAAAAGCTGAGATTGAATAAAATAATTGTTGTAAATGAAATTTAAAGGAATATTATTTTGGAGTAAAGTTTGAAGTAGAAAGGTTGGAGATGCGTTTTGTGTTTGGTGTAGAAATTGCACAATTTTGGTGAAATCTGTGCTAAAATGAAATTGTGGGTTGAAGGTGACCTTATGCCCTATAGCACATCGTATCTTCAGAAGAGATTGCCTATGCCATTGCATATCAGAAGTGGAATAAAGGTAAGTTGAAGCTGTTCTTTGCTGTATCATATGAATTATATTATTTCGTTCATCTTCAAATGTGATTGTGGATGCTTTAATAAATTATGTTAATTGAATTAATCTAATGCAGAAGAAAATAATTGAGTATGAAGTATGGTACTTAATTGATGGTCGAGTAGATAAGGGACGCAGGAGGGACCGACAGACCCAAAGAGAAAATGTGGTAAATACTTGAGGTTGAAAGGCCAAGATAGGAAAGCCACGATAAATGAAATAGAATATGGTTAATACCTGAGGTTGAAAACCAATAAGAGAAACACGTGTTCTCTGTTAAAGGCCAATTATAGTGAACAGGTTCCGAAAACCACGACCTACTATTATCAAATAAGTACCACACTTTGAGGATACACAAAGTGAGGAAAACATAATGAAAATTGAATGGAGCATTGTAGTTGATTAAAGACGTATGTGATTTATAGCATAATATTATTACATTTGATCTATATCATTTTATGAGGTTATTGCATCAAATTCATTGACAACATATTACTATTATATCCGTTTCAACTTATGAGTTATTCCCTCACTAAATTCTTGTGGTGTAGGTAATGATGTACAAATATAAAGATTGACTAAGTTTTTAGAGCCGTTAGACAGAGATTTGTTCATATTCCATGCATAGGCAATTTTTATAGTCACGTCGAAATTGCCATTTGGTTTTTGAATCAACCACTCTGTTTGCATTTTTGCAATAAGTATGTCATAGTAGGAAGTATGTGGCATGCTTTTATTGTAAATTTATGGAAAGTTTATAATAGCAAGGAATATATGATTGCATATTTATATAGTGATATTGTGTTTTATTTGGAAATCGAACATATATGGGGAGAGTATATCAATTTGTTTTTACAACCTCTCCTATGATTTCAAAAAATTACAGAAAATCCCCCTCAAGTTAGGTTAAACATTATAAATAAGTCCTGCCGTTAGTAAAATAAACGGTCGTTACAGAAACCTCCCCTAACTTTTAATGAAAACCCAAATCATCCCTGATCAACTTCTACCTCTATTTTGATCTAAATTGTTAGAGGGAATGCCTTTGTAATTATGTTATTTTTAGGGGGTGTGATCGTAATGAAACATTATTTTATATTTCGAATTGTTTATTCCAAATATAATTATTACTCAGTCAAACCTTTTTTATTTTCCTAATAATTTTAATTTTTCATTTTTATTCAATCTTGTAAATATCAATACATACTGTTGTGAAAATATCTTTAAGTTTTGGTAATAACAAACGTTTACTGAGCATCTACTGCATCGAAGAAGTCTGCTGATGAAAAGAACGTTGATTGACTCTACAAAGGCCTACCGGGTGTAAAGACAAAAAAGATATCATCTACCGTGTCCAAAGACTATGAGTTATCATCTACCGGATGTAGATAATAAACGTCTACTAGAACAAGAGTATCTCAGTCTAATATACAAATATGTAGGAGATACCAGCAGACAATTAAGAAAACATTAGTTGATCTTAGTCCAGCAGACTAAGTAACTAATGACTATCCAGCCGACTATGGAAAAGACATCAGTTGATCTTTTGTCCAGGACAGTCAAGGAGAAGCCAACAGACGTATAAGACAACAAGACAAAACATGTACAGACTCACTATGATAAAGATACAACAGAGTGCCGCACTACCATATCAGTGCCACCAATCACGTCAGATTAAACTGGCTGTTGATTAACATAGTTGGAAAGAAGACAAAAATGATTTGGAAGAAAATAAGGAAGCTGATTTTACGCGGTTCTTTCCAATTGAAGAATAGTTGGCGTTGACTGTTACATCTATAAATACGTCGAAGAGAAGAATGATGAAGGTTCTGAACTCGCTCAAAATTTTGAAATCCTGAACCAACTTCAATCCAATATAAGCAAAACATTCAAAACCTATATTGCAATATTATGAAGTTTTGCAGAGCAGCACAAAAACATCAATGTGATCTTGAAGATCAAAATCTACTGAGTCTGCTGCTCAAGAACACTCAAAGATCAAAATTTTATATTCTGTGTGAGTGTCATAAAAACACATTGTGAACAACTGTGATTGTTGTATTGCTAGGAGTTTAGGCAAATCTGTGTTGGTGCCTAAGAAAGTTGTATGCTGTAAAGTGTAAACCAAAGTCTTCATAAGCTCTTAGTATTCTCACAATTGAGAAGACCTTGCACTGATACCACTTGTTAGGACCGGAGTAGTATTTAGAAGGGGGTTTTAATAAACACTAGACTCAATTTTTTGATTCTTCTAAGTACATTAGACTGTTAAGTACTGAAGTATGATCTCAATTGATAGTAAGTCAGCAGACACTAAAAATACTGCGTAAGATGTCTATTGGACTTGTGAGATTAAGAAACTGACTGATAAAGTACAGAAAGTAAGTGACACAAAATTTCTGGAGGTTTGAAGCACAACGCTTCTACGTCCCCCCTTCTTCCTTTACAGGTGTCCAAAAAGAATGAATATGATGACTGGAGAATTTGGATGCAAGCACATCTAAGTGCTCAAGATGATGATATGTGGTACATCATCACTGGCGGACCAATGACGATCATGAAAGTCAACACATCAGCGGCTATTACCAGTGGTGAGGAAAAGAAAAAGGCAAACTTGGACAACGTGGCTAAGAATATTCTATTTAAGACATTGGACAAGTACATGTTCAATAAAATCAAAATGTGTCATACTGCAAAAGACATCTTGGAAAAGATTGCACAGCTCTGTGAAGAAAATGATCAAACCAAAGAGAACAAGTTTATTGTCGCTCTACAAAAATTCGAGAACATCATGATGAATACGATGAAAGAGTGACAGAAATTGTAAAATGAACTCAATAACGTGGGTAAGGAATTGTCAAACAAAGAATTACCCTAAAAGTCATGGGGGGTCTTCCGTGAGAATGGGATGTGAAGACCGTATCCATGAGAGAATACAAAGATCTAAACAAGATTGATCTGCACGATTTGTTTGCTGACTTAAAAGCATGCGAGTTCGAATTATCTATTCGAGTTGACGATGAACCAGGTACCAGTCAACCAACCAAAGCCATTGCTACATCAGAGTTCCTGTCCACTGCAATAGAGATGATTCCTGAACAAATGTGCAATGGTGCAATTGAGATATTTGTCAAGAAATTTGGCAAGTTCATGAAGAAACATATCAGTCTTACCCACGAAAGCAAAATTTCAAAAACAGATAAGAAGAAGATGATCGTGTCTGTTTCAACTAAAAAATCGGGACATTTCATCGCTGACTGTACAAAACCAAATAAGGATGATGAAGAACTTCAAAGGACTACAAGAAGTCAAAGGAAAATAGAAGATCATCCAGAAGAGATAGAGAGCAAAAGTACTTGTTACTGAAGAAAACAAGAACAAGTGGACTGACTCAGAATCAGAATCAGAAAGATCTTCAAGCTCTTCAAGTGAAAGTGAAGATGAAGGAGCCCACTGTCTCATGTCAAATGATGACAGTAAGATAACTGACACTAATCTTTCTGAATTTACACATATTGAACTCACAAATGCATTACAGGACATGATAAATGAGTATCAACTACTGTATGAGTCCTTTGAGAACTACAAGACTGGACATACTGGTCCAATCGAACAACAGGGAAGTATCCCTGATTGTGAAAAATCAAGGGAGCTGGAATGTCTAAGGGAAAAGTCTACTTGAAAAAGAAAAGGACGAAGTTAAATGTACACACCAGAAACTCATAAATCTGGTTCTCACATGGAACACGACAACCACTAGAAATGATGAAATACTAGAGTTGACAAGGCTTGTTGGTGATCTTGCTGGTATAGGCTATATCAACAATGATAGTTAATACATTTGTCATTCAATCCTAGTTGTGTCTGGTGAGAACAAGTCTCAAATAATGAACTTTGTTAGATCCAACACAATATATGAACCAAGTGAATTGGGAATGGAACCTATTAAGCCAACACTCATTAAGGAACGAGCATCACATAAATGTATTTGTTATGTCAAGCCAGTAGAGAAGAGTAGACCAAAACGACAGCCCAATCATGGACATAAGTCTGCTGGTCAGGCAACTTGAGAGGTGAAACCTAACTGGTACTATAATTTTATGCCTGTCCAGAAGAGATATATGCTTCCCAACAGGAACCAAAAACCAAAACAACATGCATACACTCAATATCACACGCAACACCCTAGAACACCATCACCATTTACTCCACACACATTTCCGAACACACACAGACCCAAAAAGTTCAGGGTTATCCAAGTGTGGGTCCCAAAATGACTAATCCTGTCTGGACCCAAGTAGAATTGGGTACCAATGATTTCATCGCTTTAATGCAGAGATCTAGAATCCAGCAAGTTCGGAGCTCAGAGTGGCTTATGGACAGTGGATATTCTAGACATATGGCAGGAGTGCTTGTCTATTATCCGAATTAATAGACTCCACCAGACCAAGAATAACTTTTTTGGTGACAACGCGAAAGGTAGAACCGTGGGCAAGGGTAAGATTATCCATGGTAACATACTTTTAAAAATGTACTGCTAGTTGAAAATGCTGATATTATTGCTCCAGAACCGCTTGCGAACAGTTTTCCTGAATTTGAAGATGATATTCAGTCAGAACCAGAAGGGATTCCGTTTGAAGATGAGGCTAATGACGAAGAACCATATTAAATAACAATAACTATTCTGACACTCATCTCCAAACTATAACTATATTTTTAAATAACAACTACCAAACAACAAAAATCAAACACAGACAACAAAATAATATAAATTCTACCACTTCCAAAATTTATATTTCGAAAAAATTATTATCTCAATTAGAAAGATAGATGAACATCTCAGCCACAAATTGTGAACCACATAAACCTTAGAAATTGGGCACAAAAATTTTCAAAAGATTGAGAAATGGAGAAATTTTCGTCCGAAGTGGAAGATGCGAAGTAAAGAAAGGAAAAGAAGGAAGAAGAAAGGGGCGGGCGAGCTGATAACGATATTATTGAAGGCGTCATTTCACATGGCGCTTTTAATAATAAAAAAATTTATCGAAGGAGCCGTCTGAGATGGCCCTTCAATAATATTTTTTTTAAAAAAACTTTAGATAAAATCCCCACGTTCGATGGCGATTTGGGTTATTTTAATAAAATAACCCGAAATCGATTATTTTGTTAAATAAATTTTATTAAAGTAACTGAAAATTGATTATTTTGTTAAATAATTTTTTTTTTCGATAATTATTTTTTAAAAAAAACCCATTGACTGCCGTATGATATCCCTCTTAATAAAAACCATAAAATATAAGATATTAACACTGATTGAAAAAGAATCCTTCGTTACAATTTAGTATTTATTTAGTGATTGTCAAGTCTACGTATTCTCTCACCTCTCTCTCTTTTTCTCTCTCACACCTCTTCATCTCCTCTTCATGGGAGATTCGACTCAATCGCCGATCATTCCACCTCTGTCAATCTCTATCTTCTCTCTCTCTCCGCCATTATAATGCTCCCACTTCTACAAGGTACGTCAACCAGACAATGATGTAGTCAGTATATACACTAAAATAAAAATTTAATCTCCCTGCGGTTAATTTTGAGGAATTTTTGTTCTGCTTTTCTGGGTTGTTTTCGGGAGCAATTCTGCTGTTTATTTTATGAAAAAACCAGTTTTCTCAGTTTCCAATGTTTTGGGTTTCTTTAAACTTCATCGGTTCCAGCCTTAAATGGTAAATTCTTTTAACTCCAGTTTTTAGTTGTGTGGGCCTGTTGAAAAGAGTGCTGGGATTCTACGTTCGTGAGTACTATTTAATTTTTTCTTTATTAATGGTTCGTAATTTAAGTTTTTATGGATTCTTAGTTTCGATTCATAATGGGTCACGAGCAGCTCTGCTCTTTTTGTTCCTTGTTTAGGAATTCCATTGTATTCCTCTCTGCACCTCAATCTTTAAGGTGTACGATTCCAGCATTTGAATCCCAGTTTCGTCCCTTTTTTGGCTTTTTCAGGATTTTAAATCCCACTTATTTCTTTTTCAGAACAAAATCCCATTTATTTCTACAACTCTATAATCTTCCTCCTTTTCAGAAAGTACTGCATCTGAGTGTTTCAAAAATTGCTGTTCTGTATATTTAATTAATCATGTTCTTGAATACTATTTTTTTTTTTATGAATGATATTTATCTTGATTAGATGTTATGAAGCTTTAAATTTCTTGAAATGATACCCTTTTGAGAGCTGTCATCATTTATGAACTTCATCAATGACGTTTCTTTTGGGTTTGCAGATTCTTGTTTTGAAATTCTGACCTGAAACTTTAGGTTGGTTTTTCTGAGTACATTTTAAAAGTTTACCTTTTATGGAAATGGGGATCTTCTTTTCTCATCTCATCATGCCTCGTATTATTATGATAATAATAATTGAGCTCCTGAATAACAGTGACAATAATTTCAATAATACTCATTGTAATAGTATTATGTTGCAATTTGAATTAAAACAATTATATCCACATAGATGCTTGCTATTTGATTCTTGTTTTGTTTAAAGAAGTCCATGGATATTGTGTCTTGCCGGAGCTTTTCTACGTCAAACTAGTCCAGTTATATGGCTGATTTATTGTTGTTTTCTGTTGCCATGATGTGTAAGAAGGGTAAACACAAGAACTGCTAGACGCTTTTCGATATATATCTCGATTGGCATTTTGGAAAATCGAAATACGTATTGAAATGTGTAAGATTGGTTCACTTCTTGTTATGTTCCTTCACCTCACAATCATCTCTTCTTTCATATATGGTTCGTTTCTTGTTTGTTGAAGGTTGAAGTTTCCTCTTGTTAATCAGCATTACTTTTCGATTGATGAAAATGGAGGGGGATACATTCACACACCTTGTAAATGGCACTCAATTTGATGGCAAGATCATGCAAACTTTTCAGAAGAGTTTTGTTCAAGTTCAGAATATATTGGATCAGAACAGGCTACTGATCAATGAGATTAATCAGAATCACGAGTCCAAGATTCCGGACAATTTAAGCAGAAATGCCGGCTTGATTCGAGAGCTCAACAATAATATCCGAAGAGTCGTTGATCTATATGCTGATCTTTCAAATTCGTTTACCAAATCGTTGGATAATTCATCCGAAGGAGAATCGAGTGGTGGTGGCTTGAAGTCAGATGGGAAAGCTGGTCACAAAAGGCATATGCCCGGTTAATATGTGACAAGAGCCACAATGAGTGACCGGAGAAAGGCGTTCTCTTGATTCTTCGGCATGGTGGAAAAACGATAATCAACATTTATCGTCTCAGCGACGGTATAAAATCTTCAGATTGTGTAATTTTCATCTCAAAATCCTGTCATGAGTACCTCAATGAATCGCATATAAATTTGTCATAGAGATAATGGTAGTTCAAATCTGTAGCTGAAAGAATGTAACTTTGTACTTGTGATTATATATTTGAACCAAGAACACTACCATGGTCTATTCTGGCTCCCATTTGGCTAAAAGAATTGGTTATTGTGGGTTTTTTTTTTTCCTAGGGATTTAATGGTACAATTTCCTAAAGAATTGGCTCCATTGTTATGTTATGATTCTCTTTACTTCAAAGTTGTTGGCTTTCGCTTTTTTCCCATGAATCTTTGCATGTCTTTCGATCCACTCTTAAGCTTTTAATGGAAACTCTTTTTACTCATGTCACTAACTTAGGAAGAGTGGGACACAATTTGGCATTGTTAACGTGGAATATAGACTGCAAGGAAACATACTCTTTGGAAAGATGTTTTGAATGAAATGGAAGAAAGGTGCTTTGAATATATATGTTTTTATTTCCCACTCAGACAGCACCACAAGAACAGAATCTGAGATAATGGTCTTTTGACTATTTTATTTTTATTGTTCTCATCCATGACTCTATCTGTCTCGATGCCATTGATAGAAAAATAATATATAGAGTATTTAAATCATAAAATCAAGAAAATAAGTAGTTAAAAAGCATGGGAAACAGTCCTAAAAGACAAATATTTGTGTTTGAATAGTGACACCCAACAACTGGACAATAGAGGGTCTTTGTCACTCTCATGTTACAAATAATAAAAGCCGAAAAATTTGATATTATCTCAGGCCAATGTTAGAAATGGAATATATCATTTTATAGGTTGAGATGTCCTTAATGACATCATTAAATAAACCTGAACAGCATATGAGTATTCCATATATTGGTTTTTTTATTCAAAATAAATTGTCGAAAAAACATTGACAAAAAATAGAAATTGAAGTCAAGTCATGTCCTATATTTGTGTTTTATTAGGAAGACAATTGCCAGCATTTGCTTATATGTGTTCAAATATCATCTTCTTATTTTTATTTTTTTAAATATATATGTGCATCTAATTTTTTTTTAAATAATTTTCGATATATTACTTTTCATTCAATTTCTTGTCACTCCAAAAATAATCTGGTTATTATATTTTAAAATGTGAAATATAATATGTGCCCTTAGTTTTACGAATCCGATATATTTATTTTATCTAATATTTGCAATAAATGATGTACTTTTAACAAATAAGACCGACCAATGTATATTACATTTATGCTGTAATTTTCAATAAAAGAATATCTTAGAAAAATCCAAATGTAAACAAATATTAATCTGAACTTGTTTGGTTAGATGCTCCTTTCTCTACTTTTGTCATGTTCAATAAAAGTTCTATCTGTGGCTTCCATTGCATACCATCTTTTACCATAACTCTGTTTCGTAGGTTTTACGCCAAAATGTTGCAAGTTCTGCATTAAATATCGAACTCATCTCCAACTTATTTTTCCACAAGAATTATTTTACTCCATCAAATTTAATAATATTAAGGTGCAACTATGTAGCGAGTTTCAGCCCCCAAACAAGGGATATTGCATAACTAAATTACGAATGGTGGCACCAAATTACGTATGATTATAGAGTTATTGGCAACGAACCCCCTAGTGGTTTTCCAAATCCGCAGAGACACCCCGGTGTTTTAAAATATACAGTTTCTTTCATGTGGTTTGTGAAAATTGACAGTTTACCAACTATAGTTTGTGGATAGATGCAAAACACTCATACATGTATGTTATGTTTTGGAAACAACAATGGGTAAAATGTTTTTTTAAAAATCATATGGGGTAAACTGTCTATTTACAAACAACATGGAGTAAATTATTTATTAGATATAACACAGTGGGGTAAAATGAATATTTACAAACTATAGATGATAAATTGTCTATTATCGGTATCATTATGGGCGGCTCAAAAATCTTGAAGGCCTTAAGCAAGATATAAAAGTGAGGCCTTATCTTTTAATACATTTAGTATTCCAGTTGGGTCTTTAATTTATATAATTGGAACTTATTTTAATATTTTTAACTCCGAAAATAAATCTAAACCATCCTTATCTGAATGCACATCATGCCTAAGAAAATTTCAATATCAAGATTTTTTCTTTCCAAACACAATCAATATATGAATTTAATCTGTAAAAAAAAATAAAAAGAAAAATATATAATCATATTTTGAAAATAATTTAAATCTAGCATGTATAAATATAGGGATATTAATTTTTTTAAAAGATTCTCAAGTATATAATTACTTAATTGGGGCTTTATTGGGAATTTGAGACCTAAAAACAAGTGTTTTAGTTGTTTTAGGTGTTAAATCCGGGTTGAATTGCCAATAGCATATGATTATATTATTATTTCTTTTGTTAAGGGAGAGATGAAGAACTCCCCCCACTCGTGCCTTTAGCCCTTCGGTCAGGTGGGTGGTAAATCGAGGGATGTGTCCGAGTGGCAGACACCTGTGGAAGAGAGCCAACAAGACACGACCCCCTATAGCAGACCTCCACAATATTTCAGTGAAAATCTGCCCCATGCTAGGATTGAACCTGCATAGTCGGAGGATTTCTCCTCACATCACCACAAGCCTTACCAACTCGGCTATGCCCTTGAGGGCTATATCTAGTATTATTTCTTGCTATTATAAGGGCATGCCATTACTCTGCAACCAATTATCAAATATTAATTGAGCTCCTAGACCTAGTCCAGTAGATAAGAGCTCATCTCCAATTTGTAATGATTCGAGTTCGAGTTCGAGTCCCACAATGTGCGGAAAAATTTAGTCCCTCTCCCTCTAAAAAAAATAAAAAAACACCCAAAATTATTTGGGTGTAAGGTTCACCAGAATTGACATCGAACCACCCCTGATTAGATGTGGCCTTAACCTCATCGGATTATGATACTCCAATACTCACTCTCATTGATTGAACAAGTGATGTTATCGGTGGGGTTACAATTTATTGATCATAGGATAAAAAGGGTCCACAACTTTTATTGCTCAAAATGATTTTGCTTTCGGTGTGGTTTAGAATCATTTCTTTGTTGAGCTCTTAACCCAAATGAGATGGATAATAGCTCATGCCCATTTTGTGTAGACTCAAATTTAATTTACGCTTGTTATAAAAAAATAGTTTAGCTCCCTCTTCAAGAAGAAGAAGAAGAATCATGTCTCGAAGAGTTCAAAATCTTCGCTCTCCGAGATTTCGGTCCTTTTTTCAAAGTGTTCGTTCGGTTTGGTCATTTTTCAATATTTTTAGCTCGTCTCCTTCACTTTTATACACTTGGACCTAGATTCCTAAAACAAAACAAATATATACCAAAAAGCGTAAAATCATCCAGGATTCAACACGAAAAACAGTATAAAACCATAGCAAAATAAGTATAAAATTCACAAAGATCATATATGGTACAAACTCTTTGGAAAGATGTTTTGAATGAAATGGAAGAAAGGTGCTTTAAATATATATGTTTTCAGTTCCCACTCACACAGCACCACGAGAACAGAATCTGAGATAATGGTCTTTTGACTATTTTATTTTTATTGTTCTCATCCAATGACTATCTGTCTCGATGCCATTGATAGATAAATAATATATAGAGTATTCAAATCATAAAACCAAGAAAATAAGTAGTTAAAAAGGATGGGAAACAGTCCTAAAAGACAAATATTTGTGTTTGAATAGTGACACCCAACAATTGGACAATAGAGGGTCCTTGTCACTCTCGTATTATAAATAAGAAAAGTCGAAAAATTTGATGTTATCTCATGCCACTATTACAAATGGAATATATTATTTTATGAGTTGAGATGTTTTTAAAGGCATCATCAAATAAACAGAACATCATATGAGAATTCCATATATTGGTTTTTTTTATTCAAAATAAAATGTGAAAAAAACCTGGACAATAATTGAAAGAAAATCATTTGTGGAGTTAAAAATCTTAAAAATAAGTTGCAATTATAAAAATTAAAGACTCAATTGAAATACTAAATTTAATAAAATGAAAGGCCTTGCTTTTATAACTTGCTAAAGGCCTCCAAAATTTTGAGCCCACCTAATGGTATTGATAATAAGCACTTTACACTTTGTAGTTTGTAAATAGACATTTTACCTCACCATGGTATCTCTAATAAATACTTTACTCTCATGTGGTTTGTAAATAGTTAGTTTACCACCATGTGATTTTTAAAATAAACATTTTACTCCATATGGTTTGTAAAACATAGCATACATTGAGGAGATGTTTGTGATAAACTACCAATTTTCACAAATCACATGAGATAAACTGCATATTTTCAAAACACAGGGGTGTAATCAAGTGATTTGAAAAATCACAAAGGGGTTCGTTGCCACTAACTCATAATTTGCTTCCACCATTCGTAATTTAGCTATGCAATATCCCCGTGTTTGGGGGCTAAAACTAGCTACAGAATTGCGCCTTTATATTATTAAATTTGATGGAGTAAATAATTATTGCGGAAAAATAGGTTGGAGATGAATTCGATGTTTAATGCAGAACTTATAGCATTTTGACGAAAAACCTATAAAACAGTTATGGTAAAAGATGGTATGCAACGGAAGCCACATATAGAAGACAACTTATATTGAACATGACAGAAGTAGAGAAAGGAGCATCCAACCAAACAAGTTCAAATTAATATTTGTTTGCATTCGGACTTTTATAAGATATTCTTTGATTGAAAAATTACAGCCTAAATGTAATCATTGGTCTTATTTTTTAAAATTACATTATTTATGCAAATATTAGATAAAATAAATATATCCAATTCGTAAAACTAAGGGCACAGCTTATATTTCACATCTTAAAATATAATAAATACAATAACGAGAATATTTTTGGAGTGGCAAGAAATTGAATGAAAAGTAATATATCGAAAATTATTAAAAAAAAAAGATGCACATAGATTTTAAAAAATAAATAAAAATAAGAAGATATTTGAATACATATTTGATGTGATCCGTTATTTTTTCAATTTATGGTAGAATTTAGTGTTTATAAAAAACAAAGGAAGACACCAAATTTTTTACGTGGAAAACCTTCGAACTTAAAGAAAAACCACGAGACCTAGTCCAGTATAATTTTCACTATCACGCTCTTGATTTATTACAGGACTCTTTGGACACAACTTACAATTGCAAAACGACTCTATGAAAATATTTCAGAAAAAGACGAAATGACCGAACAGAGGTAAATATGCTCTCCTCGGAGTCTTTTTTGCCTAGAAAAATCCAACCCCTTTCAATGAGACTATCCGTGAGTATTTATAGGGCTGTTCCTGGTGATTAACTCACGGAAGATCAAGAACACAATCTCCTCGGGTCGTGGCTTAATTGGGGCCAAATGTGTCCGAGAAATCCGCGTCCCATTATTGCACGGTTATTTACGCCGGTTGATTTGTTGGTTATCTCCGGGTCTTCCGCTAACCTTTGACCAGAAAACCCGAGGAGGGTTTAACAGCTGTTCGGCACAACCCTGCTCGGTGCTATGTGTTCGGCGTTGCTCTGTTCGGTTCTTAAGGGGATTTTACCCGAGAAATTCAATATAGCATATGACATCACCTCACCCCCTGAAGTAAAGCAAGACGAGATTATGTAAGTCTTGTTTTATTGTCTTCGGGTAAAATACAAATCTTAACCTGCTCGGGGGCCTTTTGCCGCCCTTTTTTCCCGCTTAAAAAATTCAAATGCCCAGCGACGTTTCGTTTCCCGAGGTACCTTTATGACTATTCATTCCATTATTTTGGATGGTGAGGATTAGATGACTGTTCACATGGTCCCATCTATAAATACACATTCATTCCCTTCATTTATCTTACTTTGCTGCATTCTGCTTCCGACCTAGCATCAGACGATCGAACAACTTGTCTCAGTAGTCTTCAGCTTTTACTCACTAAGTATGGCTTCCTCTTCAGCCGACTCCTCACTGCAGGCAATAGAGATGTTCAATGAGGGGGACGCTATTAGCCCCTCTTCTCAACCCTCTTCTTCTTCTGATAGCGAAGAGACCTTAAGCTCTTCTGCTGCTTCAGCTGCTCGAATAAACGAGCAGAGACTTGCTATAGAGCGGGATTTAGTGAAAGCCCGCGTTTCTTGGTTTGAGATTTTTGAGTCTGAGGTCAAATCGAATCAGCACTTAAGTAATACTCGAACCAAATGGGGGATTTCTGAGGGGACTTCTATTATTGCTCCCCCTTTCGGATCTCGTCCCCACTTGCCCCTTAAGGGGTTTTTTCCTTTTTACATAGACCAGCTCTGAGGAGGTCTTCGCTTTCCTATTCCCCCCCTTTTTTTATCGAAGTGGCCTCCTATTTTTCTGTTTCTCTTAGTCAATTATTCCCCAATAGTTATAGGCTATTGGCGGGCTTCTTCATAGTTCTTTCTTTTTTGGGTTTCACCCCCACTCCTGAACTTTTTCATTGTTTTTTTCAATTAAATAAGAAAGAAATTGGGCTTTTTATTTTTCTTCTCGGACAGGGGTTGATTTCCTCAAAAAATACTCATCGTCTATAAAAAACTGGAAAAACTCATATTTTTTTGCTCGTCCGCTCCAGCCTTGGGATTGCCCTATGGAGTGGAGGGAAAATCTCCCGAGGGGCAAATCAATCAAGGGTTACCTTGAGGAGGAACCATATCTGTCGGTTCGTCATAAACTTGGCGATCAGTGTTTCAACCTAGTGGAGCTGATTGACGGCGAACTGATGTACTTGCTCCAGCTTAGCCCGAAGGGTGCATCCTTGAAAATGCCCCTCGGTGAGTGCTTTTAAGCAGTCTCATTCGTTCGTATTTTCAACTTGCTATGCTTGGACTAATACTCACTCTGCCCCCCCTGTTTTTAGAAACAAAGATGATGAAAGCCAGGATGGCCGAGAAGCTAAAGGAAAAACACCAGAAATGCCATACTTCTGCAGTTGTTGTTGTTCCTGTCCCTCCCCCTTCTATTGAGATCACGACTCCCCCCGATGAGAGGGCTTCTCCCGAGGGGACCCTGGCCCTTCAACTCCGAAAAAGGGCCACGCCCGAGGGCCTGGGCTCTTTCCCGAAAGCCCCTCCCCTGAAGAAAACTTATTCTTCCCTCATCCATTCTGAACCCCGAGCCTCATCCCAACCTGCTCTTGGTGTTTCTCGGCCTACCTCGAGATATCACATTCATTCTTGGACTTATTCTCCCAACATCCCCCTGCTGAAGAAACCCGACCCCAAAGCCTCCCAATCCATCTTATGCCACTCTCCCAACTCCGCCGACCACAAATATCCCGGGGAGTTGGCTTTTAGCAACTTAATGAACGAATTCTCCACCTCCTTCACTCAGGTAAATATTCTTACTAATCAATCTTCCAAGCATGCACCTTTCGGTACACTCATTATTTATGCTCTAATGCAGGCCCAAATGATGGCGGGTGAACTTCTCACCCGTTTCCACTCAGTACGATCGGCCGATAGCCATAAACAGAAGCGCATCAGGCAGCTGGAAAATATCGATGAGGACTTAAAGAAGTCTGTGAGTCTTCTGGAAGAGCGGCATTTGGCCACAGTGACAGCTCGGGATAAAACGGAGAAAGCCCTTGCAGAAGAGCGGACAAAATTAGCCGATCTGGAAGGTGTTAACTCCACTTTATCGGAGCAGTATAAATCTATGGCTGAACGGTACAGATATGTCTCTGAGCAACTTGCTCAAGAGAAATCTTCAACTGCTGCTCGAATGGAAGAATTCTGGCAAGCCAAAAAGGCTGAATTGTTGAAGTCCCCGGAGTATGGCAACATGGTGGCGGACCGTGCTTCTAAGTTTTTGATCATGGATTTGAACCATGTGTTCGCCAATTGGAAGATCAGAGCTACCCTCCCGAAGGAGCTTCGAAAGATTTCCTCGATGTGGGGGCTACACTAGAAAGTCTCCCCGAAGAGGTCTTTCATCCATAGAGTAGGGATTTTATTTTCTGTTCTCGATAATTGTTGTATTGCTCTTTGATATGAATAAACTTATTTTATTCACTCTGTTACTTTCCTTAGAACAAAATAACACTGATAATTTAAACTTAAACGTGGACCAAACATCCCGATCCCACGAGTAAACCATTAAAATTCCGAACAAGCTCGTTACCCCGAGCACAACCACTTAGGCAATTTTAAGGTTAAATGTGGACCAAACATCCCGATCCCACGAGTAAACCATTAAAATTCCGAACAAGCTCGCTACCCCGAGTACAACAACTTAGGCAATTTTAAGTTTAAACGTGGATCAAACATCCCGATCCCACGAATAAACCATTAAAATTTTGAACAAGCTCACTACCCCTAGCACAACCACTTAGGCAATTTTAAAGTTAAACGTGGACCAAACATCCCGATCCCATTAGTAAACTATTAAAATTCCGAACAAGCTCGCTCCCCAAGCACAACCACTTAGGCAGTTTTAAGGTTAAACGTGGACCAAACATCCCGATCCCACGAGTAAACCATTAAAATTCCGAACAAGCTCGCTACCCCGAGCATAACCACTTAGGAAATTTTAAGGTTAAACGTGGACCAATAATCCCGATCCCACGAGTAAACCATTAATATTCCGAACAAGCTCGCTACCCCGAGCACAACCACTTAGACAATTTTAAGGTTAAACGTGGACCAAACATCCCGATCCTACGAGTAAACCATTAAAATTTCGAACAAGCTCGCTACCCCGAGCACAACCACTTAGGCAATTTTAAGGTTAAACGTGGACCAAACATCCCGATCCCACGAGTAAACCATTAAAATTCCGAACAAGCTCGCTACCTCGAGCACAACCACTTAGGCAACTTTAAGTTTAAACGTGGACCAAACATCCCGGTCCCATGAGTAAACCATTAAAATTCGGAACAAGCTCGCTACCCCGAGCACAACCACTTGGGCAATTTTAAGTTTAAACGTGGACCAAACATCCCGATCCCACGAGTAAACCATTAAAATTCTGAACAAGCTCGCTACCCCGAGCACAACCACTTAGGCAGTTTTAAGGTTAAACGTGGACCAAACATCCCGATCCCATTAGTAAACCATTAAAATTCCGAACAAGCTCGCTCTCCGAGCACAACCAGGCAGTTTTAAGGTTAAACGTGGACCAAACATCCCGATCCCACGAGTAAACCATTAAAATTCCGAACAAGCTCGCTACCCCGAGCATAACCATTTAGGCAATTTTAAGGTTAAACGTGGACCAATAATCCCGATCCCACGAGTAAACCATTAATATTCCGAACAAGCTCGCTACCCCGAGCACAACCACTTAGACAATTTTAAGGTTAAACGTGGACCAAACATCCCGATCCTACGAGTAAACCATTAAAATTCCGAACAAGCTCGCTACCCCGAGCACAACCACTTAGGCAATTTTAAGGTTAAACGTGGACCAAACATCCCGATCCCACGAGTAAACCATTAAAATTCCTAACAAGCTCGCTACCTCGAGCACAACCACTTAGGCAATTTTAAGTTTAAACGTGGACCAAATATCCCGATCCAGCGAGTAAACCTTTAAAATTCTGAACAAGCTAATTGAATCAAATAATTTCATCTTATTGCTGACAAATTCATAAACAAAACAATAAAGAAAGATTACACAAAATACTTCTTCAAATTATGAATGTTCCAAGGTCTTGCCAACTCCCGACCTTCTTGATCTTCCAGTCTGTACGATCCTCTTCCGATCACTTCTTTAATTCTATAAGGACCTTCCCACTTGGGTGCTAGTTTCTTCACTTCGCCAGCAGGATTTGTTCTCGCAGTACCAAATCTCCAACCTGAAATGTTCTCGGGCGAACCCTTCGGTTATAAGCATTGGTAATCCTTACCTTGTATATCTCCGTTCTTGCTACAACTTGTTCTCTCAACCGATCAATCTCATCTAATTCCTGCTTCCTTATATCCTTATTCTGCTCAGGATTATAGCATTGTACTCAGAGAGACTCAACTCCAATTTCTGCTGGGATGAGGGCCTCTGAACCATATGCTAGGCTGTATGGAGTTTCCCCTGCAGATACTCGAGGAGTTGTTTGGTACGCCACAAGACACCAGGTAGTTCATTTACACATTCCCCTCGGGCACCTTCCAGTTTCGTCTTGATCCCATGCAGTAGAATACGATTAATAACCTCGACTTGTCCATTGGCTTGCGGGTAGGCCACCGACGTGAATACTTGCTTGATTTTCATATCTTTACACCACTCTTGTACTTTCTTCCCCTGAAAACTGTCTTCCATTATCGAAAATTATTCTCCTTGGTATCCCGAACCGACACACTATGCTTCTCCATAAGAATTTAATGACCTCTTCCTCGGTTATCTTTGCTAAAGGCTCAGCTTCCACTTATTTTGTGAAATATTCCACAGCTACCAGAAGGAATTTCCTTTGTCCAGTGGCAGGAGGAAAAGGTCAAACAATATCCATCCCCCATTGATCGAAGGGACAGGAAATAACACTATTGTTTATGACCTATGCTGGCACATGAGATAAATTTGCATGTCCCTGGCAATTATTGCATTTTTTCACAACCTCTTCGGTATTCTCCTTCATGGTGGGCCAATAATATCCAGCTCGAAGAGTTTTTTGATATAACATATTGATTCCCAAATGATTTCCACAACAACCTTCGTGGATCTCCTTTAGCAAATGTTCTCCTTCTTGAATTGAAGTGCATTGCAAAAAGGGAGTTGAAAATCCTTTTTTGAACAGTTTGCCTTCGGCTAATATGAAACGATTCGCCATTCTCTTCACCTGAGCAGCCTCCTTCAGATCAGATGGCAAAAACTTGGTTTTCAAGAATTAATGATATACTCTTGCCAATCGGATATAATACATGGTACAGATTCATTATGCTGTTGATAGCTATGTGCGAGATTAAAAGCTCTTGCACTAGTATTTTCCTATTCTTCCACTCATGGATGGAACTAGCCAACTTCGCAAGTGCGTCGGCCTGATTATTCTCTTCTCTCGATATTTGCCTTCATTCCGCCTCTTGGAACTAAGTCATTAATACTCGGGCATTCTCCACATATTTTTTTCAACTTTTCTTCTTTCACCTTATATATTCCATTCACCTGCTGAACGACCAGCATTGAATCCATGAACGCCTTTATTTTCCGAGCTCCAGCGTCTAGTGCTATCCGTAAACCTGAGAGAAGAGCTTCGAATTCAGCTTCATTATTTGAAGAATGAAAACCGAACTGGATAGCTACGTCAATTTCTTCTCCTTCAGGACTAGTTAGTACAACTCCTGCACCACTTCTATTTGAGTAGATGATCCGTCTACAAACAATTCCAATCTTTTTCTTCGGGAGTATGAGTCACCTCTACCAGAAAATCTGACAAGGCCTGAGCTTTGACGGTAGTTCGAGGCTGATAAGAGATATCAAATTCACTCAGTTCAGCGGCCCACTTTACCATTCGTCCTGAAATTTCTGCTTTGGACAGGAGCTTTCCCAAGGGAGTACTTGTCACCACCATGATAGGATGAGATAAAAAAGTATGGCCGAAGCCTTCTCGCAGTGGTGACTAAAGCCAATGCCAATTTTTCGACTTCAGGATATCTCTATTCGGCCCCTTGTAAAGCTCGGCTGACATAATATACCGGCTGCTGCTGCCCCGACCTTTCCTGAGTTAATACCGAGCTGACACTTATTCGGTTACCGACAAATAGACGAGGAGTGTTTCATTGTGGTCGGGTTTATTCATCAATGGTAATTGAGCCAGATATTCTTTTAAGTCATCGAATGCTTTCTGGCATTGATCAATCCACTCGAATCGGACTCCTCGTCTTAGTGCTTTAAAGAAAGGCAAACTCCTATCATCCGACCGCGATATGAATCGACTAAGCGCTGATATTCTCCCTGCTAACCTTTGCACCTCGTTCAATGTTCTAGGATGATTCATCTCCTGGATTGCTCAGATTTTCTCGGGGTTAGCTTCCACGCCTCTCTCTGTTACCATGTACCCCAAGAATTTCCCACTATGAATTCCGAAGGTGCATTTTACCGGATTTAATTTCATGTCAAACCTTCTCAAAGTGGCGAAGACTTCCTACATATCTCCGATCAGATTCTGTGCCTTCTTGCTTTTAATCAAGACATCATTCACATATACTTCCACATTCCGATCTATCTTATCTTCGAACATTTTATCCATCAACCTTTGATAAGTGGCCCATCATTCTTTAATCCGAAGGGCATTACCACATAGCAGAAAGTTCCTCCTGCCGTGACAAAGCTGACTTTTGATTGATCTTATCGCGCTAAGGAAATTTGATGATATCCCTGATAAGCATCCATAAGACACAGCAGCTCTTGTCCAGCAATAGAATCTACTAATTATCTATCCTCAGCAATGGATAACAATCTTTGGGACACGCTTTATTCACGTCCCGGAAATCTACACACATCCTCCATTTGTCTCCTGCTTTAGGCACCAAGACCACATTTGAGAGCCATGTAGGGAAACTGATCTCCCGTATGTGGCCCGCTTTCAGTAACTCACCTATTTGTTTAGCGATGATGGCATCCTTCTCGGGTCCGAAATGCCTTCTCTTCTGCTTAATTGCCCAAACACTGGGGTCAACATTGAGATGATGTTCAGTAATCCCGGGCTTTACTCCGATTAGATCAGATGTACTCCAAGCAAATACATCCACATTATGAGTCAAACAATCAACCACATTTCTTCGTAATTCTGGATCCAATCGGGATCCTATTCGGGTAGTTTTAGTAGGATGACCTAGCTCGATGTTAAGAAATTCTTCTTCGGGAACTATCCGCTCCTCAGCCTCCAGCTGCTCGCGTTTTCTCTTACTACTATCTCCTCGGTCACCTCCTTCTATTTTCTTCTCTTTCTCTTGCTTTAACTCTTGTACATAACACATTCTTGATGAACTTTGACTCCCCCTTACTTGTCCAACCTCCTCTCCTACTGGAAATTTTATCTTCAAGTGGTAAGTAGAGGCAACTGCTTCAAAAGCAGCTAATGCCGGACCACCAAATATTATATTGTAAGAGGAAGGTGCATCCACTATGATGAAAGTGATCATCTTCATTTTTATCTTTGATTCTTCACCCAGAGTAACTGGTAAAGATACCTGCTCTACTGGGCTTATGACCTCCCAGTAAACCCATGTAAAGAGGTATTCACCTTTTGCACGGCTATGCTTCCTAATTCCATATGTTTTAAAGTATTAAGGAAGAGTACATCGGTCGAGCTGCCTGTATCCACGAAGATTCTTTGTACATTATAGTTGGCTACTGTGACAGAGATAGCCAATGCATCCTCATGGGGGAGATAAATCCCCTGTAAATCTGCGGGCCCGAAAGCTATAGAAGGACCTTCGGGTGTACGATTTGGGTCGATGGATAATACTTCGAGCTTTCGAGCATAACTTTTCCTTGCTCGGTTTGAATCTCCACATGATATCCTCCAGAAATCATATGTATAGTTCATCGGTTAGGTACATTGTTTAAGATCATTTCTTCGAGGACCTGATTACCTTCTTCTAATCTTTCTCCCCGAACTGCCCACGGAACTGGCTGAGGTGTCCCTCTTCCAGGATTAGCTTTATTCCAAGGAAAATGAATATTGTTCCTTAAACCATCCCTGCTTCCTCGTCCTCTATCCACTCTTCCTCCTCGGATGTTTCCTCCTCGGAACAATCCTCTCCTGTAAAGTCCTCCCCGACCCCTCTTCGGCATAACTTGATTCATGGCTACCTCCCGATGAGATTTCATTGGAAGGTATTGATCAAAATTCCTTTTAGGTTGTTCCATTGGCCTATCTTTCTTGTTGATTTCACCACCATTTTTTGCTTCTTTCTTCTGCTTCATCCTCTGAGCCTCTTCTAAATTAACGTATTTAGAAGCTCGTCCTAGCAACTCGTCATAATCCGAAGGTGGCTTCTTTGCCAATGATCTGAACAAATCTCATTCTCTTAGCCCCTGAGTGAAGGCGCTGGCTAGTATTCGGAAGTGACATGCGGAACATCAAGGCATGCGGAACATCAAGGCATGCTTGATTGAATCTTTTCAAGAAATCCCGAAGGGATTCTTTCTCCATCTGCCTGAGCCCGAACAGACTCAGTGCTGTTCTTTTACAATTCCTACTGCTCGCAAATTGGTGAAGGAACAACGAGCTGAATTTAGGAAAGGAATCTATAATCCTTGATGGTAATTGATTGAACCAGGATTGAGCGGTGCCAGCAAGTGTAGTCAAGAAAACTTTACATTTCACTCCATCTGTCAGTTGGTGAAGGACTGAAGCATTTTCAAATCGAGACAAATATTCCTCTGGATCCGTGTTGCCATCATAATTCCCCACGTTTAAAGTTCTGAAATTGGGGGGGGGGGGGGGGGGGGGGGGGCAAGGGATCATCAATAACTTGAAGAGCAAATGGGTGATCCTCCTAGCTGAGTAAATACGCCCTTCCATTTTGTTGCACATTTTTTGCAACTCATCCTTTAAGTCCTCCATCTGGTGATGCAAAGTTTTGTCCATTTCAACATCCAAATGATTGGGAAGATCCTTTGACTCTCTAATCTCCTCCTCTGATTCCTTTGTAGAGACTGAGTCTTCTTTTTCTTCTTCTTCCCTGGTCTTTAGCAATTACCTCCGGTAAATGCTCCATGGGTATTCCTCCGGTAAGAAATGCCCGTGAAACATTCTGAGATGACCTTGCATCTCCTGCTCCTTCGTGTTCTTGGCATGAACACGGGGGGGGGGGGGGGGGGGGGGGTGTGGGGAACTTGGTTTATCCCTCCCCGAAGTTTGCCCTCGACATTTGCTTCTAACCATCTCGCCTTGGATTCTTGATAAAATCTTCTTACTTCAACGTCTTTACTCTGAGTTCCCACAGACGGCGCCAATGATGTGATCCGTTATTTTTCAATTTATGGTAGAATTTAGTGTTTATGAAAAACTAAGGAAGACACCAAAATTTTTACGTGGAAAACCTTCTAATTGAAGGAAAAACCACGGGACCTAGTCCAGTATAATTTTCACTATCACACTCTTGATTTATTACAGGACTCTTTAGACACAACTTACAATTGCAAAACTACTCTATGAAATATTTCAGAAAATGACGAAAATGACAGAATAGAGGTAAATATGCTCTCCTCGGAGTCCTTTTTGCCTAGAAAAATCCAACCCCTTTCAATGAGGCTATCCGTGAGTATTTATAGGGTTGTTCCCGGTGATTAATCCGCGAAAGATCCGGAACACTATCTCCTCTGATCGTGGCTTAATTGGGGCCAAACGTATCCTAGAAATCCGTGTATCATTACTGCACGCTTATTCACGCCGGTTGATTTGTTGGTTATCTCCGGGTCTTTCGCTAACCTTTGACCAAAAAACCCGAGGAGGGTTTAACAGCTGTTCGGCACAACCCTGCTCGGCGCTATGTGTTCGGCGTCCCTCTGTTCGGTTCTTAATGGGATTTTACCCGAGAAAGTCAATATGTCATATGACATCCATATTGTTAAGAAAATCATCGTCTTTTCAAACTATTATTGGGCTGACATATTATATTCAATTATATTAAATTGATGGACTGAAATTAAGTGATCTAATATTGCAAGCCCGAGACTACTGAATTTGATATGGACTTATTGAGTAGTTACTCATATTGACTAATTAGAGTTTTATGTGAAGTATATATATAAGGATGCTCTAGGTTATGGTCCACAACACACCAAATCGAACATAATTTAAATTCTCCCCATCAGGAAGAGAGACAATTACAATGGATCCAAGTATATTTATATTTACAGGTCTATGAAATCTAATGATTTGACAGAATGTAGATCTTGAATTTTGGAGTTTTGAATTTATGATTTTCGATATTACCTTGAAAAAAAAATTATCTAACACATATAAGCAAATGGTGGCAATTGTCTTTCTTTTTTGTTGTAAAGAAACATTATATATCATTAACCCAAACGGGCCAAGTTGACACAATCACTAAGACGTAAATGAAGATAAATATAGGACATGACTTGACTTAAAATAAATCTAAATCATGAATGCACATGCATAATAAAATTTTAAGATTAAGATTTTTTTTCCAAATCACAATCAATATAGGAATTTAATCTGTAAAAACCAAATAAAAGCCAAATATATCATTATATTTGAAAATAATTTAAATCTAGCATGCATAAATATAGGAATAGTAATTTTTTTAAAAACAGATTCTCAAGTATAAAATTATAAATCTAATTGTGGCCTTATTGGAATTTGAGACATAAAACAATTGTTTAAGTTGCTTTAGGTGTTAACTGTCTTTCGAGAGTAAACTGTCACTAGCTCGTGATTACATTATTATTTTTTGCTATTATAAGGGCTAGCCCTCACTCTGCAACCAATTACCCAAAATTATTTGGGTGTACGAGGTTCACCGGGAAAAGATATAGATTCATATACCAAAATAATTTGGGATCATTAGACGCTGAGTGGGGGGCCGGATATTACATCGAACTACCCCTGATTAGATATGGCCTTAACCTCATTGGATTATGATGCTCCAATACTCACTCTCATTGATTGAACAAGTGATTTTATCGGTGGGGTTGCAATTTATTGATCTTAGGATAAATAGGGTCCACAACTTTTATTGCTCAAAATGGTTTTGTTTCTGTGTGATTTAGAATCATGTCTTGTTGAGCTTCCCGGCCTAGGCGGGATGGATAAGAGCTCATACTTACTTGGACAGACTCAAGTTCGAGTCGTGCTTAACTGAAAAAAAGGTTTATCCCTATCCACTCATATCCGCCAGTTTTAACTTTCGAAAAAAATGTTGCAGTTGAAAAATTAAGCAACCCACATTTATGTGGGTGCAGTGGATTGTTGCACCTCCACCCGCTTACTCACTCAATCCGCTCGCATCTTTATATATTAAAGATTTCTTTAATTATAAAATTAAATATGTTAGGGGTTTAAGAAATAATAGTTTCAAGTTGTACTTGTACTTATATTTTTAATATAATATATTTGCCGATTAAAAAAATTGTTGACTTCATGTTCTTTCATTATGAGTCTTACAATAACAAGAAATATCTTTTTTAATTTTTGAGAAATTTCATCTTGTAGTAATAAGAAATATTTGTACTTTTATTTTTAGGAATCATGAATTGTTGGTTGCTTAAAGTTATTGATATCCAATTTGATGGTGGAACATTTTGATACTTTAATTGATTATATCTTTTGTTTCATATTATGAGCTAACGTTTTTAATTTTAGTACACGATTTGGATATATATTACTTTTAGGATAATAACAATATAAATGATGATCTATCGTTTTAACTATATTTGATTTTCAATTTCAAATGATTTGATGATTATGTTTCATAATAAAATATTTTTGCAAACATGACTTTAAATTTTATTATTTTATATGCTCTCTCATTTTATTTAGCTTTAGTGATATTTTATTATAAAATATAGTAAATATCTTAATTTAAAAACTTATAAAATCATTAATTATATTGATTTCTATTTGATAGGCTAACCACACGCACCCACCCGCATTCGCCCGCACCCTCACCCACCCGAACCGCACGGTTTTGTACATTTGTAGTGCAGTTGTGGTTTGACATTCATACATACCCACCCAAATCCACCCGCATATACCCCTAGTGGCATTTGCCGTTGAGCTCTCAAAAAATATATTCCAATATTTATTTTTGCACAAAATAGATTCTCGCATCCGCTACATAAAGATATTATTCCTAGGACTACATTTGTAAGTTGTAATTAACATTCTCACTTTTCTTGGGTAAATTACAATAACAGTCCCGTAGAACATGCATATTTACACATAAAGCACGAAATATTACTTAAAAGTACATTATTTTACATAAATATTAATTATATATAAAAAATATTGAAAACGTACAAACAGGAGCGGACCTAGGGGGCGGGGGTGCGCCCGCTCCCCAAAAAAAAATTTTTGTTTTTTTTAAAAAAAAATTTGTACCCATTGTCGAAAAAAAAAATTTTTTTACACCCCAAAAATTTTTTAGCCTTTAAGTATTATCAAAAAAAAAAAAAATTCGCCCCCCCCCCCCCTCCCTCCAAAAACTTTTTTCTGGTTCCGTATCTGAGTACAAACAATTTTGCTCCTGAAATAGTGATATCATCTATGTGTTTATCCAAGATCTTAAATTCACCAAAAAACTATATGTGAAGGTCGCAAATCAAACAAAAATTAAAACAATATATACTAATATGTTATCATCAATAATTCAATTTAAATATAGTTTGTCTAAGGTGATATAGAGATAAGATGGGTTGGTCCCAAATTGCAAGCCAAGACAAAATAAACATGTTAAAAAAAATAATTACCATGTGAAGTGGGAATCTACTTTATTCCTCTTACACCTTTTGTTTCTTGATGTTGTTGCAAATAGGGCTCAAAGGAACCAAAATCTAGGACTACCTAGTTTCCATGACAATAGCACAAGTTTTTATTCATAAAAAAAACATATTCTTTAAGGATGAACATCGGTCGGGTTTTTCGATTTCGAATATCCAAAATTTCGGGTAGCATTTTTTATTACCCAAAACTTTTCTGGAATTTCTGGGTACGAACAAATTTCAGGTATTGTCTGGTACCCGAATTTAATAAATATATATTTTAAAAATATTTAATATATATTTTCATAATATAAATACAAAAATATTTAATATATTTTTAAAAGAATGGATTATACATATTTCTATATATAAGCCGTGTATCCGAAAATATTTTTCGGATAGTAGTTTTAAAACCCGAAACCAACCCGTAAAAAAAAAATTCTATACCAAGAACCCGAATTTTTTTAAATACCTGACCCGATCATATTTTACCTGATTTAAAATGCCCATCCCTAATCATCTTATCTTTGTTTATTTAACACAAAATTATGTCATACAATTAGTTGTAGCTTAACTTTGTTTCCAATTAAGGCCTATTTGTGGGAGTAAATTTATAGGTATATTTTTGGGTATAGCTAACAAATGGCTTTTATTGTCGATGCAAGATTTCGCTTAATTTCGCTTAATTTTATTTCAATACGGATCTTATTCCAACACTATTTTGAATTTTAAAAAAATAATAAATATGCCAATCTAATTTGATATTTCCACCACTGTGCAATTAATGTTGTAATTGTCATTCTGAGCTTATTATTTTAATAATGTGACATCATTCATGAATTATTAACATATAAACTATGTAAAAGACTAATCACGCCCATATATAATATTAATTTATTTCATCAAAGTGGAATTCTGCCTAACCAATAACTTTTCTATACTAAAAGTTTGAAGTTGCTAATGATGTAAAAATAAAATATGTTTTGGTTGGTCATTTTTGGGTCGAGAAAAAAATTTAAATAAAAAATAAATTAATGGATCACGAATTTTAATCTCTAAATTTGCAAAATAAGATAACTGGTTGTAGTAATTAACCAATATTTTAATTACCTATTGGTGCATTTATATTTCAAATACATGATTTCAAGTGTATTTTATTTATTTGGATGAAATCTCAAATCATTGTTATTAATATAGACAAATATAATATTAATTGACATGATTTGAAATAGCATCCACCTAATCCTCCCTTCATTAATATAGTCATTATAATAGTAATTATTAAGGGATGGGTGTTGTTGGGATGCGATTGTTGTCCCTATAAAGATAAGAACTGAAATTGGTGCTTGAGCTGGTGTACAGTTTAAAAGATTTGAGTTATACTACTAGCTATAGTAAGCGGCAAGCGTCTGACCATAAAATTTGCACGTGTTCGGTTCACATGAATTATAATGTAGTGCAATTATTGATATAGATGTGTTGAATTATTAGAGATGTGTTGGGATGCAATATTACCTAGGCAAAAGAGCATTCGAAAACGTGCTATATGCCCTGTTATACGATTAAAAATATTTGAGTTACATCATTACCATCAGCTATAACTTTTGATAAAATAATAATGATTGATCTTATAAGTGTAATTTCGAATCCATTCTTAAATTAAATCTCTTCCTTTAAATTAAATATATTCATCCAAACACAACATAATATAAAATAACACATTTTAATATTACAACATTAAGCTAGTTATAACAAAGAATATGACATAATTTTCCATGCAATTAGATATAATAAATATTAAATACCTCATAAATTAACTGAAAAAACTATTGAAATTGAATGTTCGGGACACACAATAGATTTTATACAAATGTGAAATGTCAACATTGCCCTTCTAATAGGAGAGGGCATTTGATCAGAATGAAACTACCGTAGCTTTGGTGGACTGTTTTTTTTTACAGCCCAAATTTTGTTTTGGGCCTACTATTTCATCTTTTTCTGATTTCAACTGCAGTTTCTTGGGCCCTATATTAATCCATCTCAATGTGGAGTATATAAAGCCCATTTTCAGTGTAGTACGAAATTCAATTCAAATCCTATTTACAAGTGGCTTAAAACTAACTGGATTTCAAATTTCCAAATAACTTTTGAAGAGTAGGTTTGGATCTCATTTATGGACCAACTCAATATGATCGATCTAAAATGATTGGTAGGTTGATTTATGTTTTTGTTTATTAAAAACTGTTGTGTTTTAATATTGAGTCGATATATATGTGGCCGAAACTGAGTGTATATTTGTATTTCCGATATGCCAGGGGCGGAGTTACTTTGAGACAAGTGCCCCTCGTGCCCAAATTATTATTTTTTTTACCTTAAAAAAAAAATTTAATTTTTTTTTACAATTTTATCCCAAAAAAATTGTATTTTGCCTCCTAAAAATTGCATTTTGACCCACCTTAAATTATATTTTGACCCCAAAAATTTTTGTTTTAAAATATTTTTGCCCCCCTTCTCATAATTCTTGCGTTCGCCAATGCGACGACATGCAATGCATGTGGAGAGAACAAAAGGGAACTTTTTTATGCTGCCAAAAGTGTAACTTCTATATTCATCAGGATTGTGGTTTATTTGCCTCATATTGTCATCATCATCCTCTCTCTACAATATGCTTCTTCTGTGCACAGAGTTCACAATGAAGATTGTCTAATTTTTTACGACGAGCTTTGTGGATTTTGTGGCCATGGATTTCATATAAATTGTGCAGCATCAACATTGGAGGAGACAGGTAAAAACTAGTTTCATGGTTTTTGTTTATATATTGGTTATGATAGTAGGTACAGTACAACTTTTGATGTCTCCTCATACATTTTTGGTTAACCTCCTCCTTCACATTATAGTTTCCCTCAACCTCAATGCAATTTTGTGCAAATTTTGTGAACGAGGGGCGATTAATTTTTTTCTCAGAATCAAGGGATTTCTGTTCTGAGTTTGAATGTCATAGATGTAAAAATAAAGGCAATGGATTTGGATACAAAAGTGGTTGGTATCCATTAATTTTGAGTGTGCTGCTGCTCCGATTACCATCAAACATGAATCACACAACCCACACCTTCTCGCTTTATCATAAGATATTTTTGTTGTGATGATCTTTATTCCCTTGCATATGTTTACTCTTGTAGACTTTGTGACAACTATATATTTGGGTGCAAGAATTGTCTATGCGACGAGAGTTCGTCCATATGTCACACTTGGGTTGATGTATGGCTTAAGATTTGAGTTGCATGGTTACGACCGGCTATAGTTTTTGGTAAAGCGGCAAATATTTGATCATATACTGTATTCATGTCCACTTTGCCTTTCTATCGAAAATAATTGAGCACAAATTCGATGAACATCTTGTTGACCTCATTTACAATCCCACCATTCAAATCTTGATTTTGCTGACTTATAACATTACTAGTTCGTTGGGCACCGTGCAAGGCACGGTGCCAGTGAACAAATTATGTAGGTATCCTATATTTTGCCCGCCTTTCATGACTGAGGTGAACAAACATCATATCTTAAACCATAAATACAAACAGGCACACGCTAAAAGGCATGAAAGACAATAAGATATTGGCCAAGTTTAGTACAGTCACTTGGCTAATATGTCCATGTGCTAGGAAATGTCAGGGAAAAATGGTTCCTCCTTTGAAAATCACAAGCAGAAGAAACATAACAGAGATTTCAAAATAAGCCATCACTTGCAATTGATCTATCTTAGTTGGAGACGGTAATCTATGACAACTCTCTTTAAACATAAAATATCCATTCCTCTATGATTATCTGATTCATAAATTTTAAAATTTTAAATTACCTGTGTAACATGTGGCTTTAGATATGTTCCCAAAACAAAGGCCAACTTGTACAGATTCTCAAAATATGTCTTGCATTCTTTAGTCTTTTCTGAAAATGAAATAAGTTAACTCAGATTTATGCATAATTAATATATATATATATATATATATAAATATATATATATAAATAAAGCCATGCATTATGGAGCCAATGTCCAACCTTCATTGAGCAGCAGACACATGGTGAATATCTGTTCCAAAGCAGAATGTCCACTTACCACCTTTAAAAAAATGTAAAGAACTCATCCAATCGAAATAAATGTATAAGAAGAGGAAGATAAAATATTGTGCAGTCTGTAACCTTCATCATGGCAAAGCCCATTTCTGAATTTTCCTCCCAAGACTCGCATAATCGAGCAACCTAGCAACAAATGATACAGTGTGAAATATTAAAACAAGCCCAAAGATTAAAACTTAAAATCCAAATAAATGATTTGGTAGTGCTGCAATAATAGCACAATGCCTATGCACGTAAATATTACATGAAACTACCAACATATACACAACCATTATATCATATAAAAAAATGCCTGAAAATTATAAAAAATTGTGCATTCAGTCGAAACACAAAAATGGAAGTCCGAAATCAGAAACGCTCAAACTGGATTTGATATTTTCTCTCTACCTTAATGCTACTATAGAAAGAAATGATCAAGAAACTGAAATGGATTTCCCAACAATTGATGTTAATCCCTCTGGCAGAGGCAAAAGCCCAAGCAAAAGCCTTTCACCGTTCGAAATAAAAACTGATTAGCAAGCTTTGAGAGAAAAATGCCAGCAACCTGGAAGCCGGTTATTCTTATGCAGGGTGATTTTTCATGCCAGCTAAACATATCTGCGCTTCCAAGAATTTGATCATCCGATACAACCAACACATTTCATTTAGCACTTGCTGGTCACAGCATGTATATGGCAATTTTGTGACAAAATCACGGCTCTCCCAGTGATGTATTAAAGAAAAAACATAACAAATAGAAAATTTTTCAGTATATTAACTTAAAAGCACCTGATATGTTAAAATATCAGCAGGTATCGGTAATGGAGGCAATAACACCACTCTGGCTCGAACCATGCAATGCAATAACATCCTGAAAGCCCAAAAACAAAGATCAAGAAAAAATATATATTAGACGACAAGATAAGACATAACGCTAGCCAATCTCCAAGGCACCAGCTTTTAGACATTTGAATTACCCAACCAGTAATCAACCTAATGTCCCATTTCTGCATCCCAGAGAATTGGATTTATGGCCTTCTTTCTAACATTCGGGATTGTATAAAGCATGCCGCTGTACCAGAATCTCCAATATTGGGTGCCAGAGAGGAAATGTTGAGTTCCATCTACGTTGAAAAAAAACAGCGGACCAAATCACATCATATATTGGAATAAAATAGTTATTGAATGCATAACTATCTAAATCTTACCTGCAGTATGAATGCATTCAAACCCACAGGTATAATTGATGTCGTAGCTAATGTTGTTAGATCAAATGCATTTCTGGGAAAAAAATCATATGGTGTATCAAGCCATCACTGATAACACGTGAGAACCTATGGTTAAAAGAGAGAGTGTTTAATTTTGATTCAACTCATACATCTCGACTTGAGTCTCATGTCAAATTATATACAATGCTAATGAAGAAATTAAGCTACCTCATCCATCTAGTACTGAAATCCCATCAAGATTCGGCGTTGGATGCCAGGTCCCGGTAAATCTAATTTTTCTCACAAATATTTGAGAGCTTGATTGCCGTTCCCTGGCCTGCAAATGTGAAAACACTCTTGAGAACCAAAGGACCATTTCTATCCCATCATCCTATAATTGTTCTTGGCATGGTGATACTATCAAAATGTGATGTTAGCGTTATTGTAGAGTTTGAAAGATATGAGTTATAGCATTACCATCAACTATAGTATTTGGTACATTTATATGAGCTCACTTGTAAATATTCATAAGTAAGTTGGAAAATTTTATACCTTAGTTGATGACTCTGGCCTAGGTTGACTCCACATTGCATAATAACAACTTAGAGCGTGATTTGAATCTTCAGCATTCTCAATGATCACCTTATGGATCCCTTTGACAGTATGAACGCTCATGAAAAAACTAACACTGCAGTAATTGATATTGAGAAGCGAGTTCCAATGAAAATTAGATACTGTCAATTACAAGAACAATCTTTTAGTACTCGAATTCCAAAAGTCATGATCCTTCAATAACGCAGGAAGTGATTTAGCAACCAAATCCTTATCACCTGTCCGATTGTATATATCTATGACCATGTACTAATTACTCTACCCCTCTGGATGAGAAATGCAGGATGAAACCTCAGCAGAGCATAATACGGTGAGAAGACAAATGATACAAGATTGAAAAGTACTTACTTCAAGAAAGATACCCAAACCTTCCATAGCTAGAGGGCTCAATGCTTCCAGATTATTCAAGAACAAAAGATTCAATTGGAGTTGAGCAATCACAAACGTATAAAGCACTATTGAGATAATGGGATAAGGTAACCTGTTTATAATATAAAAACTGTTTCTTAGGTCTCATCTAATATTTTATTTTCACAAAAGGTGTAGTGTTGCAGTCAAAAAATGTAAAATACTTCAAAATCAGATCACAAAGAGCAAAAGTATGTTAACTAAAATGCTAGCCTAAGTTGTTTGTGTAAAAGACGAGAAAAGGTAGAAAATTTTTCCACTTACCTGTGTTCTTCAGGAAATAAGAGGTCAGTTTATGTCCTTGTGCCATAGATAGCATCTGAAATAGGAAGATTATAAGAAAAGAAAACAAAAACAGGGAAAAGAGCAAACATCAATATCTACAGTCTCATATGCATTAAATTTTTTAACCTTACCAATGTCGAATAAAAAAGCATCGCAGTGATGAACTCCTTCAATCCTAGAAATCTTTGTCTTTTTTAATCAGTAATTGCCCAAACCTTTTAGGCGAACCCCAAAATGTTAAACAAAAAATTTAAAATAACCCACCTAAAAGATATGAGTTGTCACTTGAAGGAAGAAGAAACGAAGATGATGTCTGTAATTCTTTGGGCCATCTTTTCCAAAATGTTAAATCCAAACAAAGCAAAGAAATGGCAAAACGGAAAAGTCTGAGCTCCGTCGATCCAATCATGCAACAACAGGCAACAGTCCTTGGAGGAGAAGCAAGAAGTGCGGTAATATAAATAACACAAACATTGTAGAAACAAAATGCTAGGTAACTCCTATATTACACAATGCAGACAACAACAAAAAAAAAATCAAGTGGAGCAGCAAAGCAAAATTATATGAAACCAGCTTTCAATTCTGATCCAAGTCAGACCAAAGCAATCAGCTCACAAGAACTTATGAACCTAATTCACAAGCAGAGCAGCTGAATATAAAGCAAAAAAAGAAAAATGAATAAACGGCAATCAGCTCACAAGAACTTAGGAACACGTCGGGACCTATATGCAACACCAGTCGTAGCCAATGTGTTGTAACATGTAGAGTAAAAAACGCAGAAGATAAACACACAAATCCATCCGATCAGAAACATAAAGCGGTTTTCTAAACTTTGCTCCATATATAACCACACTACTTCACTAAACCGAGAGTAGGCATCCGACAAATTCGACCCAAAACTTTTCATGCGATTCATCATCATATTGGCAAAAGCTTTATGTCAATGAGCAAAACTTCCCAAAAAACCAAGAAAACTGGAAGCCCCAGAAATGCATAAGACAACGCACGAACATTAACAAAACTCACCTAGAACACCGCCGATGACAAACTTGCCGTGGCCACCAAAGTTATCAGGCGCAAATTATTTTGGGAACATATATAAAGAAACAAGGAATCCCTAAATCCGCAGGGCAAAACCCCAAAAATTAGAGCTACGCAAAGAAAACGCAGCTGACCTAGCGACGATGGGAAGACAACGATTGATGACCCAAAATGCATGGTAAAACCCATCACCCGTACAAAGGCTGCAAAAGAAGATAATCAAAGAGAAGAGAAGCAAATGGCAAAGAAATGAAAAAAAGGTGCGGCTGAATATTTCAAAGGCTGCAAAAGATGGGAGAAGCAAATATTTAGAAAGCCTGTAAAAGAGGGGAGAATCAGATGCCAAAGAAGGAAAAAAAAAGGGGGCGGCTGTATTGGGAAGATCGCTCATCAATAAGATGGGAACAGTAACATTTAATGGCTATAAGAAAAATAAATAAATAAAATAAAATAATAAAAAGTTCTACTGTTCATGGGAACAATAACATTTAGTGGCTTATATATATGTTCTAATTATTCCTTCTCATTTCATGTTATACATTTGATGAATAATTGTCCTAATTAGTTATTTGCATAACCCTATTTTGATGAGAACCAAATTCATAAAGTGATTTGATATTTATTAAGAGGGTATTTTATAATTATAGCAAACAGAATCTCCTTATCTTAAATTCAAAGCCAGTTATAACATTTGATATATTAATATATGAATTCTAAAAAACAATTTTAATTTAAATTGTTAGTAGGAATTTAATGTGAATAATTGTTTTACCGTGCCCATCAAAGTGAAATTCAAAGCTGTTCGGTTTGACTTAAGTTATATGCTTTTGGTAAATTGAAAGTCCTAAAGTCGGAATAAAAACTGGAGTCATGAGAATTTTGGCAACTTTGATACAATCTAGAAGAGAAGAGATGGAATGTCTTTGGACATCAGTAAAAGTGAAAGTATTTTGTTTAAAAAATGCAGAATGCAATGTTTATCTTTAAGGAACTCCAAGTTCTTTTACTGTTGGATTAATAAAAGAATAAGGAATAATGAAATTTTGGGATTGCACTTTGTAGATAGATGGGTTAGCTCTCCTACCGAACTGAAATGTGAGATTCACAATTATTTTAAATCTAAGTTCTCATATGAAAAGTAGAAGAAACCAAGAATAAGAGGTATCTCTTTCTCACAGATTGGTCCAGAGGATAATTCAGGATTGTTGGTTGAATTTAGTGCTGAGGAAATTAAACATGCTGTGTGGAGAGGGGTGTGGCTGCTCAAAAAGTCCATGTCCGAATGGGTTTAATTTCAACTTCATCCATAAGTGTTGGCCATTTTTAAAGGAAGACTTTGAGAGATTCATAATGGAATTCTTCCGAAACGGTAAGTTTGTTAAATGCATCAACCTATCCTTCATTACACTGATTGCAAAAGTTGGAAATCCAACGACTTTCTTGGGGCAAAGACAGATATTGGATAGTGTACTCATTCTAAATGAAACGATAGATGAGGTCAAGAAGAAAAAGAAGAAAATGTGTATTTTTAAAGTGGATTTTGAAAAGGCCTACGATAGTGTTAAATGGAAGTTGTTGGATATTATTGGCGCAAATGGATTATGGAATGCGTGATTTCGGCTATAGCTTCTGTGCTTGTAAACGGTAGACCATGTGGTGAATTTAGTCTTGGAAAAGGGATCCGAGAAGATGATCCATCATCACTTTTCTTGTTCCTCATAGTCACAGAAGGATTAAGTGGCTTTATGGGTAGAGCAACTAACCTTGGATTGTTTAAACAAATTTTAGTTGGCAAAGCGAATGTTAAAATATTCCACATTCAATTCGTTGATGACACAATGTTAATGAGTGAGGCAAATTGGCAAAACGTTGAAGTGATGAAAGCTATTATGGATAATTTTGAATTTTATCAGGCCTCAAGTAAACTTTGCCAAAAGTCAGATTTTGGATTTGATTGGTTCTTTCCCTATGAAATATCTTGGTATTGTTGGATCAAATTCAAAACAGGCTGTAGTGCGGAAGGGTTTGGTAAATGGTGGGAAAAAAGAAACTTATCGATAGAGGCCGTGGAATACTCCTAAATGTTGTACCTGTGTTGTCCTCAATGCCAGTGTATTTGTTATCATTTTACATAATTCCGAAAACAGTGATGTCGGAAATTGCAAAAACGTCAACGAAAATTCCTTTGGGTGGTGGGCAGGGAGCGAAAAAAATAGTGTGGTTTAGATTGGAGAATGTATGCCGGGATAAATCTAGAGGCGGTTTAGACGAATATGAATTGAACACTTTAATAGAGCACTTCTTGGTCAATGGAATTGGAGATTAAGAAATGAGAAACATCTTTTGTGGGCAAGGATATTGCAACCTAAATATGGTTGGGATGAGAGAGCAAGTGATGATGGTGTAAACCTGTGAGGGTGGAGTAAAGCTTCTAACTGGTGGAATGAATTCGTTAAAATAGAAAGGGATGAGGATGAGAGTTGGTTTAAGGACGGTCTATGTAGGAAAACTGGGAACGATCTTCAAGTTTCACTCTGGCAACGCATACCAACCTGGTTAGGATATGCATTGAATTAGAACAAACGAATTGTGTGTTATGCTAACTAGATGAAGAGGATCATGCACACCTTTTCTGTCTCTATGGTCACTCATATAAAGTTTGGTTTGCAGTATATTCCTGGTTGAACTTATATTTTGTGGGTGCCGATAAATCTGCAGCTCACTTTGATCAACACGAAGATATGCGTGTTGATAGGATCCCGAAGAACTTATGAACAATGTGAAGGTTTGTAGGAGTTGTTGTTAATGGTATGAAATGAACAAGATGATTTATAATGGTATGGAACCGATGTCAGACTAGTGGTGGAAAGTAGTATAGTGGACCGTTGGCTGTTATCGTGGTTTACAAAATCGGTATTGGAACGGCCGTTCCGCCGTTCCGGAACCGGACCGTCCCTAACCTGTCCGGTGTTCCAGCATGTAAAGGTGCATGTCTTGTAAAGACGTTTTTCACCCCAAAATCGGCATTGGAACGGTTTTTTAGCTAGAGAACGGTGGAAAGGAACGTTTTGCTTGCTCTGGAATTGTGGAACGGTCATTTTGGGGTGCATCCAATAAATATTTTTTTCCTAAAATATTCAATTTTTTTTTGATAATTTTTAAAAAAATCCTTTCTTTTACTGTTCCGTGAAATGTCATTGGAAATAGAACGGGGGCCTCCGTTCTGGGCACCAGTCCGCGACGACGAACCATGGTTGTTATTAAAGCTAGTCATAAAATTTCTCTCAAATATTCTCTTAGCAATTGGTTTAGAGAACCGATTTTATGCCTCAAATCATTATAACCTAGACTTATATCGTTTTTATGTCCCCTTGTACTTTCGTTAATATCACTTTTACCTTTCAAAAAAAAAAAAAAAAAATTCACTTTGGGTGCGAAAATGTATCTTTTAATATCCAAAATATCTATACAAAAGTAATTGACAGAGTTTCACAAACTAATAACTATTATTATATTTGCGCATAATTATAACAAGAATTATGTGCAAATTTGAAGCAATAGGGGTTATAAATTTATCATTTGATATTTGATAGGAGGTTACAAGTTAAATAACAATTTGAAATTTTTTTTTAATTGAAGTTGTATTCTTATTTAAGCAGAATAATATAATCTATTATAACTAAACTTCAAATTTGAATCCATCGAGCTCTTATTCCAACTTGTAAAGAGAATAAATGAGTTTTTCAGCATAAATAAAATATCAATAATATGAAATAAAATACAAATGAGAGTAAATTTTGATACCCGGATGAGTCGAGCATATCAAAGAAACCCCCAGCCATCCCAAATCCACTAGTTGATTCAAGAATCGCCTGCAAATCACCGGCCTGAGTCCGCCTTGAGCCTCTTGCCAAAACGACCGAGCAAGCTCAGCGTGGGGGTGAGCCGACAGCTCGCCCCACACCCCACCTTGCAAGGGACGAGCTCTAAGCTCGCCCTTGCAGGGCGCGCAGGGGGTGGGCCGGGCGAGCTGCTAGCTCGCCCGGCACCCCCCCTTGCAGGGGGCAAGCTCCTTGCGCTCCCTCTTAGCTCGTCCATACGTTATGGCTGAGCTTGGACCCTCCATTGGAGAAACCGCACAGACCTCCATTGGACATGGCCATTGCCGAGTCAAGAGGACATTGCTGAAGTCCAGGAAAGTCATGCGAAGGAAGTCAATCTCACCCAAGGTGGAGGGGACTCGGAAATGCACCAAAGAATGGAAGATATGTGGCATAAAATCCAATAGTTGAGACAACACGTTGGAGAAAAGGCTCTCATCCCCAAAAGGGAAATCCCCTTCTCCCAAGCAATCTTAGAGGAGGAGCTATGGCGGAGAGGATGGAGAATCGAAACTTTTTCAAAGACCTGCTGAGAATAGCCAAGAGAAGCTGGACAAGGGCGGAAGGAAGAGAAATATGGCGGAGAGGATGGAGAATCGAAACTTTTTCAAAGGCCGTCTTCCACATATTCCCCTTGTCATGAGCCTAGACAGAGCCATGGATGTATGTGATAATAAGGGTAGATTGATCATACCAAGGAAAGCAGAGAGTGGTCCAAGATTGCCCCCATCGGATAAGTATTGTGGGTATCATTGGGGAATATGGACATTTTACCAATGACTGCCAGCAATTGGGAGAAGAGGTTCAAAGGATCCTTCAGAGAGATCCGGAAATAAAAGCTATGTTGACAAGAACCGAGGAGCCCTACAGGCCAGGCGAGCTACGGGCTCCAGCTCAGGCCATTCCCAGAAGAAGAGAGCCAAGGTGGAAGCAACAACAGCGGAATGCTCCTCACGGGCATGCGGAAAGAAATGGCGGGAACAATGATCCCAACCAAGGATGATACATATGATCTATGGAGGAGCCACCGATGGGGATCTGGCCGAGCTCGCAAAGCATATGGGAGGACGATGGAAATTTTTGAGGTATCCATGAAAGCCAGCTCAACACACAATCCGATAATCAGTTTTTGTACTAACGACTTGCGAGGCGTTGTTACTCCACATAATGATGCCTGGGTAGTCACGGTTAATATTGCCAATTATGACGTAGCAAGGATCTTCGTGATACGGGGAGTTCTGTTAATATCTTGTCCAAAGCAACCATGGACAAAATGCAAGTGGACGGATTCCACTTGGACCTAATCTCAACCAATAATTATGGGTTCAGTGGACATGTGGTCCAACCTCTAGGACAAATTGTCATTCCCTTATCAATGGGGAGTGGCTCTAGCATAGTAACTAAGATGGTGAATTTTACAGTGGTGGACGCCCCCTCTTCTTACAACGGGATCATTGGGTGGCCTGTCATGAAGGACTTCAGGGCCATAGCTTCTACCTATCACCAAAAGTTAAAGTTCCCAGCGGGAAAGGAAGTTGGAGTACTTGGAGGGGACCAGGGAGCAGCCCGTCGTTGTTATGAAAGTGTGTAAAAGAAGAAGGGAAAAGGGCCCGATGGGAGGTCGAAGTGATAGGGAGCAGAAGGTCGTTAGCTCAGCATGCCCCGAAAGAGGTTCACGCGGGGATTGAGGAGGACCCGAGACGATGGAGCTTGGATCTGCTGAAAGAATGATCAAAATAGCTGCTGAGATGGATCCACAAGAGAAAAATGAGCTCATTGATTGTCTCTTAAAGAATCATGATGTGTTCGCCTGGTCTACTCGAGATCTTAAAGGTATAAGTCCGAATGTGATGCAACACCACCTGAATGTGATGAATGGAGCCCGACCAGTAAAGCAAAAGAAAAGACACTTTGGGGCAGAAAAGGATAAGGTGATCAAAGAGGAGGTCCAAGAGCTGCTTAGGGCTAGACACATTAGAGAGGTTCAGTTCCCCACTTGGCTCTCGAATGTGGTGCTGGTGCCTAAAACCTTGGGAAAATGGAGAACGTGCATTGACTTTCGAGATCTTAACAAAGCTTGCCTCAAGGACTGTTACCCACTGCCCCACATAGATCAACTGGTGGACTCTACTGCAGGCCACCAATACCTATGCTTACTGGATGCTTACCAAGGATACAATCAGATCCCTCTTGCAATGGAGGATCAGGCCAAGGTAAGTTTCATCACCTCAGATGGAACTTATTGTTTTGTGGTTATGCCCTTTGGACTTAAAAATGTAGGGGCAACATACCAAAAGTTAATGGATATAGTTTTCGCAAAACAAATTGGGAGAAATGTAGAGGTGTACGTGGACGACATCTTGATAAAATCAAAGGATCGGGCTCACTTCATTACTGACCTTAGAGAGACATTCTCCACCTTGAGGTCTTATGGGCTGAAGCTTAACCCCCAAAAGTGTGTATTCGGGGTAAAAAGTTGAAAGTTCCTGGGATACATAGTGACGGAGAGAGGTATTGAAGCCAATCCCGACAAGGTCAAGGCGATCCAGACTATGACTCCCCCCACTAACCTCCAAGAGGTACAACAGTTAACATGAAGGATTGCTGCACTCTCAAGGTTCATGTCCCGATCTGCTCATCAGGGGTGTGCCTTTCTTTCGAATTCTCCGGAAAGCTCAAAAGTTTCAATGGGGCTGATTGTGAGAAGGCTTTCGAAGAATTGAAACAGTATCTAGCCAAGCTCCCGATTTTAGCCAAGCCAGGGTTGGGGGAACGCTTATGGGTATACCTCTCCGAAACTGGGGAGGCAGTGAGCTCGGTACTAATCAAACAAGAAGGCTCGGCCCAACATCCCGTTTACTACGTTTCGCATGCGCTGAAATGAGCTGAGCTGGGATACTCTTGCTTGGAAAAGTTAGCATTAGCATTGGTAATTACTGCGAGGAAGCTAAGGCCGTATTTCTGATCCCATCCAATCACGGTCTTTACCAACAGCCCTTTGGAAAAGATCCTAACTCATCCGGACGTATCGGGTCGGTTGGTTAAGTGGACAACCGATCTTGGGGAGTATGACATTCAATATGAGCCTAAGAACAACTATCAAAGCTCATGCTCTAGCTGGTTTTTTGGCAGAAACCATACATCGAGATACCGAGGATCCATGGAAAATATATGTTGATGGTTCTGCAACCAATGAAGGCAGTGGAGTTGGGGTGGTGATGATCTCGCCAAATGGAGACGAGTTGAAACCGGCAGTAAGGTTGGACTTCAAGGCTTCCAACAACAAAGCCTAGCAGGATTGCAAGCAGCTAGGAGTGTGGGAGCTAGCCGAGTACACATATTCTCCGACTCTCAGTTGGTTGCCCATCAGGTAAAAGGCATCTATGAGACGAAGAATGATAAGTTGATTGAATACGCTCGCACCATTGACCGAATTAAAGAAAAATTTGTGGAAGTTGTTGAGCATTAAACGCATGGTTGAGTTTAATGCTTAATTTATCTCCAAATTATTTATGAGTTTTGATGATCAACAAAACTTGTGTTTGTTATACTAATGTGTCTACTTAGGCAATGTTTGGTACGAGGGATTAGGTAGGTTTAGTGTAGGTTTAACATTTTAATCATGTCTTTTTTTGGTTTTTTAAAATCACCTTCTATCCTTAAAGCCTGTGATACATTAGGTTTAAAGGTGGGAAAATAAACCTACCCACTTGTCTTGGACTACAATAATCATTGTGCACAGTATATATGATAATGCTAAAATTGACCATAATATCCTTATCCCTACATGATTTAATTTCAAACTGCTGGAAAAAAAAAGCCTTGTTTCAACTTCTGTAGCTAAAAATCGAAGGTAACACAGCAAGACCCATTCGATTTTTCAAATTTGCAGGGATATCTCATCTTCGTTATGCCAGATTGCTAAGATTGTGAAACTTACTCACTTTACAGCAACCCAACGCCGACTGGAATCTCGAATAATCAACGGCGCCCAATTCGACGGCTATCAAAGAATCCCACGATTTCGAACGATTCGAAGATGTGCAGATTTGTGCGCTAGAATTAGGAAATGGGAGTGACCAAAGCTTTTAATTTTTGGAAGAGATGAAGCCAATCGTCGAGATTGTAAAAAGTTTATCTGTGGGACAGTGGGAGAGAATTTTTATGCCCGCGTCCATAGATGAAGGAAGATGATTGAATTGTGGAACAGGGGTGTTTCGTGTACAATGAAATAAATTCATGTGTTTATCACAACACTAACAAATATACCAAACTTTAAATTATTTAATACCATATAGTTATCATTTTATTTATATACATTTTTATCACTCTATTTACTAATCATTCGATAATCACGTCCTTCATACCAAGCGGACCCTTAGTGTACAGGTTTATTGGTTGAAAAGTGGATTGATTGGAGAAAATCAATTGTGCAAAATCTGGGCTGGATCGCCCCAGGCGATGGCAGCCAGGAGGACTTCGCCACGCACATCGACTGGAGCAACGCCGAGGCTCGCGCGCAGGGGGAGTTCGCCCCAGGCGATGGTTTGATCGCCTAAGGCGATGGCTTGAACGCCTGAAGCGATGGATGCTTCGCCTGAGGCGATGAATGATTTTGAGCAACCGAGGCTACAACGTTGATTTGTGGTATTGATCGCCTGAGGCGATGTGTGCTAGATTGTGACCGTTGGGGCGCCGCGATGATGATCGCCCGAGGCGATGTCTGAGGCGATCTTGGAGTGATTCAAGCCTTAAGTGTAGCAACGGCTAGTAGGAGCCTTGGGGGCCTCCTACACTATAAATATGGATGTTTTGGAGCATTTTGAATACAAGAAACAAGTCTATAAACTTCAAGAAAGCTTTGCTTATTCAAATTTTATCTAGCATTGCAAACTCCATACATTTGTGTTGTATTGGAGTTTGTGATTCATTTCTTGTGTGAGAGTCTTGTGTTCTTCGTGTTGTTACACCGTGAAGGTGTTGTTGATTTATTGTAAGGTCCTCCAACACCGACGCAAGTTGGAAATTGTAAAAGTCATCAACAAGTAAAGTTGGTGCATGTGTTGTGGCTATCCTTGGAGCCCTTAAGGCAAAGAAGACTCGTGAAAAGTGTTGGTAACTCGGGAAGAGTTTTGTGTGGCTATCCTTGGAGCCCTTAAGGCCAAGAAGACTCGTGAAGAGTGTGATGCTCGTGAAGAGCTAGTTTACTCGGGAAGAGTGTGTTGTGGCTAACTTGGAGCCCTTAAGGCCAATATCATTTTCGTTCTAGTGGAACCTCGGTTAAACGTTTTCTAACCAGGAAGAGGAGACGTAGGTGATTGATCGCCGAACTTCTATAACAAATCTTGTGCATTTACCGCTTTATTTAAATTACGCATTTATTTACTTATTCATTTTATTTATTTATCGATTGACTTGAAGTCTTCCGCAGCGCAAACTCAATTATTTGCAAAATCATTTTAAAACGCTAAAGTAGCCAATGAACCTCATTTACCCCCCTCTTCGGTTCCAACAAGTGGTATCAGAGCCGTTTGATTTTTGTTTTAAATCAAAAATTTTCTATGGCTAATCTAGCAAATGAGTTTGCTTAAGGTCAATCGACCAATCGCCCCCCGCTTTTCACGGGAGATAACTATGGTTATTGGAAGAATAGAATTTCTCTATACATCCAATCCGTAGATTATGACCAATGGAAAATTATAAAGGTCCACACATTCCTTTAAAGGAAGTTGGCGGAATAAGCATTCCCAAATAAATGGACGATTTTACAAGAGCGGATATGATTTTAATTTTGCAAAATGCTAAAGTTATTAATATTTTACATTGTGCTTTAGATATGAAGGAGTACAACTGGATCTCGATGTGCTCAACCGCAAAGGAAATATGGGACAAATTGCAAATTTGTCATGAGGGCACAAATCAAGTGAATGAGACAAAGATAGATCTACTACAACTCAAGTATGAGACATTTGAGATGGAATTTGGAGAAGACGTTGACTCGATGTTTAGAATGCTCACCCAAATCATAAATGAGCTTGCACAACTTGGTGAGAAGTACCCTCCAAAGCAAATATGGAGAAGAGCACTAAGAGCCTTGCCAAAGGAATGGGATGCAAAGAGGACTGCCATCATCGAATCCAACAAAGGAGAAAGTGCATCTTATGATCTTGATCAACTTCATGGTACATTGGTGACCCATGAGCTTGAAGTGTCAACAAGGAAGGAAATAAAAGAGGATGAGAGATCCATAAGAAAGGGGATCGCCTTGGTCAGGAGGAAAGATCAATCCGATGATGAAGAAGATGATGATGATGAAGAGATGATCTCGTTCACAAGAAAGTTCAAGAAATTCTTCAACAAACACAACAGGCCAAAGACCTCTAGTGCCACCAAACATAATTCGAAACAAGAGGTAACTTGCTATAATTGTCAAGATAAAGGTCATTAGGCTAATAAATGTCCTAGGAAGAAGAATGAGGACAAAGGTCTTCTATGGAGAAGCTGAGCTCAGGGGCTTATTACCTAGAATATATGCAATGCAAAGCTCTCAAAAGACCATGGAATGCCTACCACTTTAAGAAATATTATGTTTAACCTTAGCTCTCACACCCAGTTAAGCGTACTTTCTTTCGTTGTAATCATTTCAATTTCAATTTTAATCAGTGAATGAAGAGTATTTTGTCAGTCTTGTGTACTTTTCTGAGGGTCACGCCGAGCTCATTTGCCTTGGTTAGGCCAAATGTCATTCAGGGGTGTTTACCCAACCTGTCGTGGTTACGCCTGACAGAGGATCAGTCGAGCTGCGGTCACGCCCAGTTCACTTGCCTTGGTTACGCCAAGTGTTATTCGTGGGTGTTTACCCAACCTATCGCGGTTACACCCGACAGAGGATCAATCGAGCCGCGGTCACGCCGAGTTCACTTGCCTTGGTTACGCCAAGTGATATTCAGGGGTGTTTACCCAACTTGTCGTTGTTACGCCCGATAGAGGATCAGTCGAGCTGCGGTCACACCGAGCTCACTTTCCTTGGTTACGCCAAGTGTTATTCGTGGGTGTGTACCCAACCTGTCGCGGTTATGCCCGACAAAGGATCAGTCGAGCTGCGGTCACACCGAGCTCACTTTCCTTGGTTACGCCAAGTGTTATTCGTGGGTGTGTACCCAACCTGTCGCGGTTATGCCCGACAAAGGATCAGTCGAGCTGCGATCACGCCGAGCTCACTTGCCTTGGTTACGCCAAGTGTTATTCAGGGTGTTTACCCAACCTGTCGCAGTTACGCCCGACATAGGATCAGTCGAGTTGCGGTCACGCCGAGCTCACTTCCCTTGGTTACGCCAAGTGCTATTCGGGGGTGTTTACCCAACCTGTGGCGGTTACGCCTGACAGAGGATCAATCGAGCTGCGGTCATGCCGAGTTCGCTTGCCTTGGTTATGCCAAGTGCTATTCAGGGGTGTTTACCCAGCCTGTCGTGGTTACGCTCGATAGAGGATCAGTCGAGCTGCGGTCACGCCGAGTTCATTTGCCTTGGTTATGCCAAATGTTATTTAGGGGTGTTTACCCAACTTGTCGCGGTTACGCCCGACAGAGGATCAGTCAAGCTTTAGTCACGCCTAGCTCATTTGCCTTGGTGGCGCCAAGTGCTATTCAGGGTGTTTGACCTAAGCAAGACTGCATTTACTTATCCTGGATCAGGCTTCTGTTGTTTGGGATTTGGCACCGATCTTACTGAGTTCGGTCCACCACCGGAGGGGATCCCAAAGGGGAGGTTTTCCGTATGGAGCTCTTGTCCAGTCTTGCTTCTCTTCCTGTGAGCTGCCCCACGGGTCAAACAAAAGAGAAATGAGCTAAATGAGGCAAGCGCTGGAGCCTATCATGAGTGGTAAGTGCATATTTGCACTTATAATTTATTCTCTTTTCTTATACTTATATTTTGGTATTCGAGCAGAAATACACATTTTGTTGTCGTTTTTGATATTTTGTAGGAATCCAAGGAATTAAGCATTTTATTATTAAAAGATGGTGAAAAATACATAAATGTTACAAAAATTCAAATTGGGATTGAAAAGAGGACAAAAGAGATGATGGCAACATAGAGGGATGTCACGTGAGATTCATTAACAAGGAAGCAATATCATGAACAATTTTGGGAAACAAAATCTGATGAGATATTATTATAAAAATAAGACTGGATACACGCATACAAGAGGAGGGGAGAGATTTATGTAAATAACTTGGAGGCAGTACACGAACGAGGAGGGACTTTACGTGAGGCAATAAAGAGGAAGAGATTTGAAAGAGGGGAAGACTTTAGGTGAGGAGATGACGTGAACAGACGGACGAAGGAGAGCAGCAGGGGAGATTTACGTATTCACGAAAATAAGCAGAACACACGAGAACAAGACGACCGAGAGGTAAAGAGGAGAGGAGGAGATCAATCGAGGCGGTGATCTTACGACGAAGGGCATAGATTTTGACGACGGAGAAGACGACGTCAACTACCGGAGACGGATGACCATCATCCTATTCGTTTGATTATCTCTTCCTTTATGTTTATGATGATTAAGAACATGTCTATGTGTTTATTTAATTTCATGAACTAATTTATTATTCTAGAATTAGACAAATCTTGACTTAAAACTATGTCATTGATTATTGATTGAATATATTTTGGTTTTTCGTTTGGTTTATTTGTGATTCCTGATTTGGATGCATTTCAATTAATTGATCACTAGTTGATTCGTTATATTTATTTAGAATCTATCACTCGAGAGAGGGGGTTTTGAATAGGACAGTAGAAATTTACATCGTTGGAAGTTTATATAGTCGAGAGACATAACACCAACGAAGCCATAGAACGAATCTTGCGCTATTGAAATTGTTTAATAATTTATCTTAGGTGGACACATCAAGATGATTGTTGAATGATTATTTCTATTTAACACTCGAGAGAGGTAATAGAATAACATAAGATTCGTGGTTAATAAATTAGAAGAATACGACATAGTGGATAGTTGAGTGAAGTCGAACCTCTAGAATCCGTTCTCATTGATTTTCTCCACTTAAATTTTCATCTTGTTAATTTATTATTTTATTTTAGTAGATTAGTTTGATAATTTGCTATTGATTGTCTAAATAAAGTCGAGACTATTCTAATTACAGTACTTGGTATAACCTAATTTTCAATCCCCGTGGGTTCGACATCCGTACTTTCAAATTCCTATACTAAAACTTGACACCGTACACTTACGGTACGTTTCACATGCATCAATGAGCGTCTTAAAAATTGAAACCCTTGGCCACAACTAGCTCGAGCTCCGTAAGTCTGTCCATTTCTACATTGGGCGAGCTCCTTATGGGCGAAGCTCAACGAGCTCGCCCATGGCGGCCTTGGGTCGAGCTCGATAGCTCCCCCAGGCCTGAGGTGGCGAGCTACTAAGCTCGCCTTATGCCCTCTCGGCAAACTTTATACAACGAGACGTACAAAGTTGTGTTGTGCTCCCGGACTAAGTAACTACCGAGCTCTTAATGCTTCCTTATTGTGTCAATAGGCCTAAACCTTATACGTCATAGGGTTAACTGAGTACTGCATTTTTCATCTTGATGTTGCATGGCAATGTACTCTACTGATAAGGGGGATTAACAATGTTAATACGAAGTGAGTAAAGGTCCAAGTACCCAAAACAAGTTAAAAGAAACAAAGTGGATATTCAAATATAAATACCTAGCAAGTCATTACATCATACGACAAGCTTCGGAAGTAAAAAAGAATAATCATCAAAAACATCCCACGACATCCAGCAGTTAATACAAAGCATTAGGTTAATGTCTAGGATGTCATCAAAATATCTTGCCCTGGCTACATGTCGGAAGGAAGACGAGTTGCCACCTTCACTAGATCAATGAAATCAGTAGAAGCTCCCTCAGGTGGATAGCCTTGCTCTTTGAAGAGCTCCATAGTCTTCTCAAAGCCCACCTCAAAGTAACTACATGCTTTAACCCCGCATGTCTCCTCAAACTCGACTTTATACTTTGTCAAGGCTTCCTCAGCCTCCCTCATTGTAGCTTGGGCCCCCTCAAGTTCCTTCTCAAGCTTTGCAACCTTTGCTTCGAGCTCCTGGCATTTCTCCGCGGCTTGGGCCTTTAGCTCCATCACCTCCCTGTCATGCTCATCCTTTGCTTGCTTGAAGCCAGACTCAAGGTGTGAGACCCCGATATCTCAATATACTAATAGGTGCGATTAAGAGAACTAAACATTCATATGAATAAATCAGAGTAAAGAGTCATGTTGATTTTCCTGAGCTTAAGGAATACAGTAGCAAAAGTTTCAAAAGGGATTTCACAATTTCCTACAAAAGGTGCTACATTATAGTCTTATTCTACCACAAGTAGAAGCTATATAAAATTTTCTCAAATCTTGTAGCTAATCCCGTAACTCTCCTTACAGCTCAGCTTCTCAACCCCGACCCTGGTTCTCAACATCAAAAGCACCTACAAAGACAACCCCCAACACATGAGCATATCACAATTCATATTCAACATAATATGAAAATAAGGCGTAAATGCACAATCATAAAATACAAATCACTTCCTGTATTTCCATCGCATTTACAATGCCCACTGGTTGTCCCTGTACCATGATTCATAATATAACACATTATATGAATCTATGGTTTCACAAATGAATGTCATGACATTTCTTCTTTTTTTTCTTGAGTCAGTCATCATCAGTTATTTTAATACTTCTCCGCTTTCATAATCTCAAAACAAGCGGTATCTCATCCTCGCTTCTTTATACTAGCGGTATCTCATCCTCGCTCAGTATAGTATAAACCCGCCTCCATGTGCAAGCGAGCCTCCCCCCTCCCGCTCCACATTTTTAGCGGTAAAGCGTAAGCATTAACACCTTAACCGTGATCGCCCTGACTCGTGGAATACATCTCTTTATCCCACATCACAATATGCAACAACAATGCATAATATGCAACAACAATGCATAATAACATGTATCAACTCATAATGCATCATATTGCATTCATCATGTGTCATACAGACAAAACATAATACATGTTACCGTTGGGATGCCCGTACGTCGCTTACGTACCTTTCCAAAAAGTAGTGTGTGTTGGGACTCTATCCCCTGCGTTGTGTAGCCGTCTGTGAAGGCTCTACACCTAGTGTACAACACAATATTAGATGCCAATATATGATCCAAAATCAAAAATCCAACAAAAATCAATATTTCAAAATTTTGCTTCTGGCGATCGATCGCTACCCCTTGGCGATCGATCGCCAAACTCTACTGTCCCATGGCGATCGATCGCGCCTTTTATGGCGATCGATCGCGTGCCTTTGATTTTGGCTACTGGACCTCGGCGATCGATCGCGCCATTTGTGGCGATCGATCGCCACCTGGTCTGTGCGCGATAATTTTTCCAGAATGTTCAACACCGATATTCACACCTTTCATTCTAACATGTAAGACATACAACATGCCAAGACCAACATGCTAGTAGTCAAAACACATTACCTTGAGTGTATTTACATCAAGATTGTACCCCAACCACAAACCCACATGCATTAAAAACACCCATGAACATCAGTACTCATCCACATTTTCTGAAAACAGGGCATTGTCTTCCTGCCCAGATTTTTGAGTACACACTTTCAAGCAATGAAATCTACCACATAAGTCATGCAATTTGCTCGAATAAAAATGTCAAGGGTTTCACCAAACTACCATGCATATTTTCACATCGAAGGTTCATTCAAAAACCCTTCTAACATGCATAATACCACCCCTTCAATATCACTCCCAGATCACATATTTCCAGAAAACAGGAGAAAATATCTACCCAGATTTTCGAACACCATACTTTACATGCTTAAATCTACCACATAAAACATGTAATGTGCTCAAGGAAAAAATACTGGAAGCTTCATAAACACACCATAAATGAACATGAATCGAAGGTTTAACAAAACCTAAACTAACATGCCATTTTTACCCCAATAAAAGTATGAACTAAATCAACAAAATTTCAAACCCAGAAATGGTTTCTCACCCCTTTTTGGCTCCGATTTTTGCAAGCTTCCAGGCAACCAAAATGGTTGAACTCCTTCTTTTCTCTCTTATCAGGTGTTGGACGAAAAGTGGGAGAGAATTGGTGGTGTTCCAGCTATGACAAGGTGGAGTGAGAGGTAAGGGAAAAGGTATGGGCAAGCTGCAGCTGGCAGCAGGGTATGGGTCAAGGGGGGGTGGTTTGTGGTGGGTTTATGTGATGTGTTATGTTTTGGTCCCGGTATTTCGCACGATGTATTAAAATATCCTCACATGATATTTTATAGTATTTTCTCATTAAAATACTTCAATTCCCATTTAAAATATACTTTACCAAAACGATTAACACACACCCCAAATTAAACATGCCACAACCCCCAAAATCCCAACATGTAACACATGCACCCTCACATGCACCTCCCAATATTATTAATTCATCACAAGAATTAATACCATAATTTTCACAACAATGATTAATGTTTAAATAACACATAATCATTTCGGGGATATCACAATACTCCCCTACTTATTGGATTTCGCCCTCGAAATCAGCATGCACTTACCCAAAATAAAGTGAAACGTAAACCACATACCAGAAAACAGTTCTGGGTAGTGCTGCACCATGTGTCGCTCCGTCTCCCACGTGGCCTTCCTCGACACCCCTACGATCCCACTGAACTTTGACCATAGGTATAACTTTGTTTCTCAGTCTGCGATCTGCCCTATCCAAAATCATGATAGGCCGCTCCACATAGGAAACATCGGACTCAATCTGAACCTCAGAAGGCTGTAACACATGTGAAGGGTCCGGCTCATACTTCCTCAGCATAGACACATGGAATACATCGTGTATACCAGACAGAGAAGGCGGTAAAGCCAAACGGTACGCCAGAGTACCAACACGCTGTAAGATCTCATACGGCCCCACGTATCTAGGAGACAACTTCCCCCGCATACCAAACCGTACCACACCCCTGAAGGGTGAGATCTTCAGAAAAACTCTGTCGCCCAACTGAAACTCCAACGGTCTCCGCCGCTGATTGGCATATGCTGCCTGTCTATCCTGAGCTGCCTTCATCTTTCGTCTGATAACCTTAACTTTCTCTTCCATTTCTTGAACCAACTCTGGTCCTCCAACCGACTTACGGTCCAAGTCATCCCAACACAAGGGTGACCTACAACGCCTACCATAGAGGGCCTCGAAAGGAGCCATCTGTATACTTGCCTGGTAGCTGTTGTTGTAAGAGAACTCCACCAAGGCTATCAAGTCCTGCCATGATATGTCGAACTCTAACACACAAGCTCTCAACATATCCTCGAGCGTCTGTATCGTACGCTCGGTCTGTCCGTCCGTCTGAGGGTGATATGCTGTGCTCAGCCTCAACTCCGTACCTAGAGCTGTCTGCAGACCCTCCCAAAAATGAGATGTGAACCGCGGATCTCGATCAGACACTATCGAAACAGGGATCCCGTGCAGTCTCACTATATCTCTGACATATAACTGTGCCATCTTCAAGGGCGTATATGTCATACAGTAGGGAATGAAATGAGCCACTTTAGTCAATCTGTCCACGACTACCCAGATGGCATCAAAACCCGAAACAGTCCTCGGTAAGTGGGTCACGAAGTCCATCGACATGTGCTGCCACTTCCACTCGGGTATCTCCAAACTCCTTAGTTCACCTCCCGGCCTCTGCCTCTCAGCCTTCACCTGCTGACAAATCAAACAGCGCTTGACAAATGAGGTGACATCTTGTTTCATACGCCTCCACCAGAACTGGTTGCGTAGATCCTTATACATCTTCTTCCCGCCTGGGTGAACACTCATCCTGCTGCAATGAGCTCGCTGTAAAATACCCTGGCGCAACTCGGGTGTATCTGGAACCACCCATCTGTCGCCAAGTCTCAAAGAACCGTCCTCAGCCACTCTGAATCTCGATGGCTGATCTGAATGGACCACTGACATCCATCTCTGAATCTCTGCATCGGTCCCCTGAGCCTTCCTGATGTGATCATAAATAACCGGCTCAGCTAGCAAGGTCAAAACCTGTACTGGTGAAGAAGATACATCATAATCAAATCCCAAATGGCAGTAGGAGCCCAACATAGCTGATAGGCATATGGCATCCTCTGCTGTGCTCCTCACCTTCCGACTCAAAGCGTCGGCTGTCAAGTTTGCTTTCCCGGGATGGTATAGGATTTCACAATCATAATCCTTCAGCAGATCCATCCATCTCCTCTGTCTCATGTTCAGCTCAGCCTGTGTAAACAAGAACTTCAGGCTCTTGTGATCAGTGAAGATGGTGAATGAGGTACCGTATAAGTAGTGTCGCCATATCTTCAAGGCGAAAACTATAGCTGCCAACTCCAAATCATGGACTGGATACCTCGTCTCATGTGGCTTCAACTGTCTCGAAGCATAAGCCACAACATGCCTGTCCTGCATCAGTACACACCCTAAGCCCTGTAGCGATGCGTCGGTGTAAAGAACAAATCCTTTGTTCTCCTTGGGAATCACTAGCACTGGTGCAGTAGTCAGTCTGTGCTTCAATTCCCTGAAACTCTGCTCACAAGCCTCTGTCCAACAAAAAGGGACTCCCTTCTGAGTCAGCTGTGTAAGTGGTTTGGCGATCTTTGAAAAACCCTCGACGAAACGTCGATAATAGCCAGCCAACCCAAGAAAACTCCGAATCTCACTGACTGAAGTAGGGGTAGACCAATCCATAACTGCCTCTATCTTTCTCGGGTCTACTGATATCCCCTCTCGTGATATGATATGGCCCAAGAATGATACACTGCTCAGCCAGAACTCACACTTGCTGAGTTTGGCGTACAACTGATGATCTCTGAGGATCTGGAGTACTATCCTCAGATGATTGGCATGATCCTCCTCACTCCTTGAATAGACAAGGATGTCGTCAATGAATACGATCACAAACTGATCGAGGTACTCCTGAAATACTCGGTTCATCAGGCTCATAAAAACTGCAGGTGCATTTGTCACACCGAAAGGCATCACCAAGAACTCATAGTGTCCATATCGAGTTCTAAAAGCCGTCTTTTGAACATCACCAGCTCTAACCCGCACCTGATGATAGCCTGACCTCAAGTCTATCTTCGAGTACACCTCTGTACCCTGAAGCTGGTCGAACAGATCATCAATCCTCGGAAGTGGATATCTGTTCTTCACTGTAGCCTTGTTCAATTGCCTGTAGTCAATGCACAGACGCATTGATCCATCCTTCTTTTTCACGAACAAGACTGGTGCACCCCAAGGCGATACACTAGGACGAATGTATCCCTTGTCAAGGAGCTCCTGTAACTGTACCTTTAGTTCCCTCAGCTCTGCCGGTGCCATCCTGTATGGGGCACGAGAAATGGCTGATGTCCACGGCAGCAGCTCAATAGCAAACTCAACATCCCTGACAGGCGGAAATCCCAGAATCTCATCTGGGAACACATCAATGAACTCCGCCACAACTGGAATGTCCTCGGCTCCCACTTCCTTTTCCTCAGATACATCCACCGCATAAATGATGTAACCTGTGTGGCCGCGCTCCAATAATCGCGACATCTTAACCGCTGAGATCACTGGAATCCTTGGACGAGAGCCGTCCCCATAAAAAGTCCACTGGAACCCCTGGTCAGATAGAAAACGAACAGTCCTCTGCCGACAGTCTACCACAGCTCGGTATCTGCTCAACACATCAATGCCGATAATACAGTCAAAGTCTGCCATCTCTAACTGAATCAGATTAGCCCTCAGATCATTGCCCTCAAAATAAATGAGGCAATCAGACAAAAGCCGATCCGCAATCACATGCTTCCCCGTGGGTGTCGAGACCATGAGAGGCGTGGGTAACAGAGACGAGCACAAGTGGTGTCTCTCTACAAAAGCAACAGATACAAAAGAATGAGAAGCACCTGTATCTACCAAAATAAATGCAGGGTACGTAAATAAATGACACGTACCAGCAATGACCTCCTCTGGGGCTGCCTCAGCCTGCTCCCTAGTCAGTGCATACACCTGACCCTGCGGTGGTCCTACCGCCTGACCTCCTTGCGGTCGAGGCGCAAATTGCTGTCTCGGTGGTGCCCTCCCAGCATCAAATCTTGGCCTATTCGGCTCTGAGTATGCCTGACTTGCCCGATTGGGGCAGTTCCTAGCTAAGTGGCCCACCTTGCCACAAACATAACAGCCTCGGCAGTCACGTGACAAGTGAAATCCTCCACAGCGGTCACACCTGTCCCCTCCTGCCTTACTCCCCTGTGTAGGTCCTCGATTGCTCTGTTTCTGACTCTGGGATTTCTTCCCGCTAAATCTGGAAGATGATGAGGCTCCACGAGTCTTGAACTGATCTCCTCGTGGTTTCAAACTATCAGCAACAGGCCTCTGTGATGGTACTGAAGGGGGTACAACATCCTTGTATGCTCCCACTGCAATTTCTGCTAACTCTGCCCGTGTCAGGGCGTCATCAAAAGAGCTAGGGTTGTTGGAGATAACCCGGTCAAATAGTTCTGGCCTGAGTCCTTTCAGGAAATGCCTCATCTTTGCATGGCTGCTCACAGCAATATGAGGGACATACCTCAATAGTGAGGAATATTGCAAGGCAAAGTCTGAAACTGACATGTTTCCCTGCTTCAAATTAGTGAACTCGTCCTCCTTGACTTGTCTAGCAGCGGCAGAAAAATATCGGTTGAGAAACCGGGTCCTGAATACAGTCCAGTCTACTACCATGCCCTGAGCTCTCAGGTCCACCACAGTGGTCTTCCACCACATAGAAGGCTTCTTCGCCATCTGAAACTCGGCTAACCTCAGCCATGCGGTACGTGCACAGGGCGCAGTCACAAGTATCTGCTCTATCCGTTCTAGCCACTCTTCGGCCCCTTCTCCAGATTCGGTCCCCTCAAACATGGGTGGACGGAAATTCAGAAACTGTGTCAAACTGAGCTCCCCGGGTAATAATATCTGTGCACTAGGCTCCACTCCCACAGCAGGTGGCGGTAAAGGATTCACATGAGCAACACTAGCATTCATACTGCCCATATCCCCTACCTCTTCATTGAGGTTCTCCGGGTTAATAGCCGCCATGCTGCAACACAAGAGTTAACAACAATACCAAAAGCAGTTCATAGTATAAGCCGTTAGATAACAAGAGTATCATATCCAAAAGCATGTTAGTATAATACTTATACAACAATATGCATCACATGCATAACATGCCCAACAATGAATACCTAGCCAACTTGTCTCTAAAGGCTACCCTTCACTCTTCCCTGGTTATCTAACCACTGCTCTGATACCACTAAATGTGAGACCCCGATATCTCAATATACTAATAGGTGCGATTAAGAGAACTAAACATTCATATGAATAAATCAGAGTAAAGAGTCATGTTGATTTTCCTGAGCTTAAGGAATACAGTAGCAAAAGTTTCAAAAGGGATTTCACAATTTCCTACAAAAGGTGCTACATTATAGTCTTATTCTACCACAAGTAGAAGCTATATAAAATTTTCTCAAATCTTGTAGCTAATCCCGTAACTCTCCTTACAGCTCAGCTTCTCAACCCCGACCCTGGTTCTCAACATCAAAAGCACCTACAAAGACAACCCCCAACACATGAGCATATCACAATTCATATTCAACATAATATGAAAATAAGGCGTAAATGCACAATCATAAAATACAAATCACTTCCTGTATTTCCATCGCATTTACAATGCCCACTGGTTGTCCCTGTACCATGATTCATAATATAACACATTATATGAATGTATGGTTTCACAAATGAATGTCATGACATTTCTTCTTTTTTTTCTTGAGTCAGTCATCATCAGTTATTTTAATACTTCTCCGCTTTCATAATCTCAAAACAAGCGGTATCTCATCCTCGCTTCTTTATACTAGCGGTATCTCATCCTCGCTCAGTATAGTATAAACCCGCCTCCATGTGCAAGCGAGCCTCCCCCCTCCCGCTCCACATTTTTAGCGGTAAAGCGTAAGCATTAACACCTTAACCGTGATCGCCCTGACTCGTGGAATACATCTCTTTATCCCACATCACAATATGCAACAACAATGCATAATATGCAACAACAATGCATAATAACATGTATCAACTCATAATGCATCATATTGCATTCATCATGTGTCATACAGACAAAACATAATACATGTTACCGTTGGGATGCCCGTACGTCGCTTACGTACCTTTCCAAAAAGTAGTGTGTGTTGGGACTCTATCCCCTGCGTTGTGTAGCCGTCTGTGAAGGCTCTACACCAGTGTACAACACAATATTAGATGCCAATATATGATCCAAAATCAAAAATCCAACAAAAATCAATATTTCAAAATTTTGCTTCTGGCGATCGATCGCTACCCCTTGGCGATCGATGGCCAAACTCTACTGTCCCATGGCGATCGATCGCGCCTTTTATGGCGATCGATCGCGTGCCTTTGATTTTGGCTACTGGACCTCGGCGATCGATCGCGCCATTTGTGGCGATCGATCGCCACCTGGTCTGTGCGCGATAATTTTTCCAGAATGTTCAACACCGATATTCACACCTTTCATTCTAACATGTAAGACATACAACATGCCAAGACCAACATGCTAGTAGTCAAAACACATTACCCTGAGTGTATTTACATCAAGATTGTACCCCAACCACAAACCCACATGCATTAAAAACACCCATGAACATCAGTACTCATCCACATTTTCTGAAAACAGGGCATTGTCTTCCTGCCCAGATTTTTGAGTACACACTTTCAAGCAATGAAATCTACCACATAAGTCATGCAATTTGCTCGAATAAAAATGTCAAGGGTTTCACCAAACTACCATGCATATTTTCACATCGAAGGTTCATTCAAAAACCCTTCTAACATGCATAATACCACCCCTTCAATATCACTCCCAGATCACATATTTCCAGAAAACAGGGGAAAATATCTACCCAGATTTTCGAACACCATACTTTACATGCTTAAATCTACCACATAAAACATGTAATGTGCTCAAGGAAAAAATACTGGAAGCTTCATAAACACACCATAAATGAACATGAATCGAAGGTTTAACAAAACCTAAACTAACATGCCATTTTTACCCCAATAAAAGTATGAACTAAATCAACAAAATTTCAAACCCAGAAATGGTTTCTCACCCCTTTTTGGCTCCGATTTTTGCAAGCTTCCAGGCAACCAAAATGGTTGAACTCCTTCTTTTCTCTCTTATCAGGTGTTGGACGAAAAGTGGGAGAGAATTGGTGGTGTTCCAGCTATGACAAGGTGGAGTGAGAGGTAAGGGAAAAGGTATGGGCAAGCTGCAGCTGGCAGCAGGGTATGGGTCAAGGGGGGGTGGTTTGTGGTGGGTTTATGTGATGTGTTATGTTTTGGTCCCGGTATTTCGCACGATGTATTAAAATATCCTCACATGATATTTTATAGTATTTTCTCATTAAAATACTTCAATTCCCATTTAAAATATACTTTACCAAAACGATTAACACACACCCCAAATTAAACATGCCACAACCCCCAAAATCCCAACATGTAACACATGCACCCTCACATGCACCTCCCAATATTATTAATTCATCACAAGAATTAATACCATAATTTTCACAACAATGATTAATGTTTAAATAACACATAATCATTTCGGGGATATCACACAAGGTCGGCAATGGCCATCTTGCTTTCCTTAGCTCCCTTTCGGGACTGCGTCTTGAGACTCTTAGTACTGGAGGAGAGCTGGCCGGCAAGGAGAAGAGACTACAAAAAAAAAGGGGGGGGGGGGGGGGGGGAATGAGAGCATGTGAGGAAAGATATGTGAAGCAAGTTTAAGTACCAATAGAGTAGACGAGCGAATGAGAGCATGTGAGGAAAGATATGTGAAGCAAGTTTAAGTACCAATAGAGTAGACGAGCACCTCCATCAAGCTACTGCAGGTTCTCCGAGTCAGCTCGGACAGCCCTATTGAGGACATAAAGTCAACGTCTGCCATCGAAGGTAGCTTTTGCATCAAACCCATGGCAACATCATTGGGGCCTGCCAAACTAAGGCCACAGACTCATGATACTCCTTCAAAACATCAGTTGCCTCTAGGATCTCCTCCCCAGTCCCATCCTTTTCGATTGGCTCTTCAGTAGCTCTTGACACCTTTCTGCCTTTCGAAATACTGGATGAAGATGGGCCTGCCTTCCTCTTACGAGGTGGAGAACAGTCATCAATCGACAAAAGGAATAGATGGGTCTCCATCCTCGTGGGCAAGCTCAGGAGATAGAGTAAGGAATGGGTTGGCGGTCGAGCCCTTGGCCTGTTTGGCTTTCTTCTTTTCAATCTCACGCTGGATGATGGCATTCATGACCAGATCAACTGCAAGAAGAGATAAAAATGTCAAAAATTGTATTACGATTGAAGTTTACAAACTAGTAAAAAGCTAGAAAGCTACCAGGTCGCCTATGTAATGGGGCTCCGACAGGACTCAATCCCCAATAGCATAGGAGATCCTCAGACATTAAGCGACGAACATTATAACCTTGACCCGCGGTGGTTTCTAGAACTCGAAGGTATTCCAGATTTTTTCTATCTTCTTTGGAAAGTTTAAAGAGGTTTGGAATTTCATTTCGCCATTGGATCCTACAAGTCCAGGGGTGAGGGGGTCGAATGAAGAAATAATAGTTTTCCAATTCTTAACATGACTCAAACAACGCCTAAGAAAGTTACTACTAGGACGAGCTGTAACATAAAATGGCCCGCCTGACTTGCCCTTGACGTACATGAAATGGTAAAAAAGGAGAGTGGAGATGGGAATGTCCGTTATCCTAAGTAATACATACCAGTTGCACATCAAGTGGAAAGAATTGGGTGAGAGATGGCCTAGATGCAAATTGAAAAACTCGCATACATCGACAAAGAAAGAATGAAGGGGAAAACGAAGGCCTCCGCCCAATTGATCTCGATAAAAGGTGGCAAATCCTGGAGGGGGTAAGTGGGGTCGGTCTGTCAAATGAGGGATAAGGACCTCATGGTCATCAGGAATATGGCCTAAAAATCGGAGGTATGGGATTTGATCTTAAGCTAATTTAGAGTGGGAACTAGCGTACCAATGTCCTTCAGCTTGAGCTACTAGTGCCCAGTGGGTAAGCATATGGGATCTTTGAGGGCTCGACCAACCCAGAACCAGTTTTTTAGAATTTTTTTTTTCAAAAAATCAAGGCAAATTGTTGTTTGTAGGATTCGAACATGCGACCATCGCCTTCTACTCTACAACTCTAACCAATTGAGCTAATGTGCCTTTGTGTTTGTAAACTAACATCAAATATATTTATCTACATTTAAAAAAAAAATATTTTAAAATAACGGATCCGGTTCCGGTTCAACCCGGAACCGGATCCGTTTAGTCCGAAACCGGTTAGCCCGGTTTCGATTTTGGACCGGGCTAATCGGTCCGGTACTGTGCCGGGTCCTGATTCACCCGGCCCATTAAGCAGCCCTACTGCTAGTATGACTAGCGTCCCCCGACGTAGAGGGAGTAAGGAAACTAGAATGGGAAGCGGATGACATGGGGAACAAAAGAACGAGCAAATGATGAATGAAAAAAGAATGAATACCCTATAAATCCGCAAGAGATTTTATTTTTAGGGAAAAAGTCTATCCGAGAGTTTGGCGCCAGGGGTGCATAACTTGGATGTGGTTTCTAGCTTGGGTCTTTGGGAGATCGTCAATTCAGTTACGGCCTATGTTCGATTCATTGTTGCAATGGCAGACGTGAACTCTCCAATGTCCTACACAAAAGAAATAAACACACGTTATTTCTAAACAAAAATAGTTGTGCTGAATGAAAGAAATAAAATCAAGGATATTACATACAAAACAAAGCAAAATCCAGAGCTCAGCAGGATCAGCGTGCAAGCAATAAAGAACGATGGCCCACGATAGTAAACGGGGAATTGAGATGTTCAACACACCAGGGGCCACGTCTGGCCCCCCGCGCGACGAGCTCTCAAGGCGAGCCGGGAGCTTGCCCCGCGCGTGGGCAAGGGCGAGCTGCGTGCTCGCCTCGCACCCGGGCAGCATGTCTGCTCTCCCCGCACAGGCACGGGCGAGCTGCGTGCTCGCCCGCGCAGACGGGGGCGAGCTTTGAGCTCATCCCACCGCATGGGGGAGCTGCTTGCTTGCCCGCACAGGCGCGGACGATCTACATGCTCGCGCCCCGCGCACCGGTGAGCTGCATGCTCGCCCGCTGCGCTGGCGAGATGCCTATCCGGATTTTATTCATTGTTTGGCATAAAAAGACAACACGTTTTCCTACCTAGGACTTTCATCAAACATGTGGTGGATGATTGACCATTGCAAAAAGTTAAACACATGCTTTCTTATTGAGGATTTTCATCGAACACGTTAAGGGTGTGAGTGGTGATACCTGGATGAGTCGAGCCTATCAAAGAAACCCCAGCCATCCCAAATCCACTAGTCGATTCAAGAAGCGCCCGCAAATCACCGGCCGAAGTCGCCTTGAGCCTCTTGCCAAACGACCGGGCAAGCTCAGCGTGGGGGTGAGCCGACAGCTCGCCCCACACCCCCCTTGCAAAGGGCGAGCTATAAGCTCGCCCTTGAATGGAGTGAGGGGCCAAGATCCTTGTGCGCCCTCTCAGCTCGTCCATACGCTATGGCTGAGCTTGGACCCTCCATTGGATAAACCTCACAGACCTCCGCTCCTTTCGACCAAGGTATGGTCACTTCTGCAGGGTATAATGATTACCATTAGAAGACATGATGGTGCTTTCTGTAGATTGAGGCGTACACGCAATTAAACCTCCCACACTGACCAAGGTATAGTCACTTCTGCAGGGTATAATGATTACCATTAAAAGACATGGTGGTACTTTCTGTAGATTGAGGCGTGCAAGCAATTAAACCTCCCACACTGACCAATGTATAGTCACTTCTGCAGGGTATAATAGTTGATGTGACGTGTCATTGACAATGGGAATCCCACAAGTTACCAGCAACAACCATCCCCATCCACCTCATATAAATATAGGTTTGTTGATGGTAAGAGGGACAACATATTCATTTATCTCAAAAATCTCTTCCACCACTTAACGTCGGAGGGGACCCGCCGAAATAACCTTCCGACTCCCCTCTTACGTTTGCTCTTGATTGAAGGTCTGCTTACCCTCCGGAGACACCACCTGAGCTAGCCCCAGCCATCAAAAGAAGCTCAACAAGTGTTACTCGTCCATCGGAAGATATCATCTCGCTTTTACAAGCATCAAATTTAATTTAGTACATTTATAAAATTTAAGTTGGTGTGAACAAATTTGACAACAACAATAATGAAATATTTTTATCTAACTGATTCGAGTGTGATTATGTCATAATCAAGTATTTGGACATGTTTAATTTTCCAGCATTTTCCCAAAGCCCCGGTATTAGCCATTATTTTTCACTATAGAAGCTTGAAAATGCATACCTCCAAGCATGAGATATTGTGAATCCGTCATTACACAGTAAACAATGATTAGATAAGAAAATTGACAATTTTGACCTTCAAATTCCCACCATTCTAGAACCCAACAAATCAAAAGCAAACTGCAGTGGCGTAATAAGGTGAGCCCGTTCCTGCACGGCTAAGATTGTAAAGCTGAACAAGTGGATCTTGAGGATGGTTGCAATGCTGACTGGGTGGATCTTGAGCAACCGCAGGTGGATCCTGACCGGGGGCGTGAAACTTGAGCAACCGAGGTTGTGCTTGAAGAATGGTGAAGGAATAGTTTGCTATGTGAAGTAGCATCTTCGCGAACTCTCCTTTGAGTAGCGGCAGGTGGATCTTGACCAGGACGGAATGGATCTTGAGCGGGCGATGTGAATGGGCAAAGAATATGTGTGAAAAGGGGAGCTTTCTGTAAAGTGAAGAGATAAAATGACTTGTTGGGTTTGTTGAAGAATGTGACAAAATGCCAGTTTAATAAATGGTGGATGAATAAATTTAATTTAATTAATAAATTGTTTGGTTACATTGAGTTATTTAAACAAATTATTTAATATGTATTATATTTAAAAAATTAAATTTAATATTTGATAGTAAAAATAATGGATTCAATGTCACCATATTAACTAGAAATAGTAAAAATATTCAATTGTAGAAGGCAACAAGTGTGAAATAATTTGATTAAAAATTAGTAGATTGATTAAAAATGATCGACTAAAAAGTGTATAAATAAGTGAAATTCCACCTGAGGATATTTTTATCATTTTATGAATAAGTATAAATATATCTCATATATTATCAAGTGACTAAACACATTATAAATTATCTTATCTTTCTAATTACATACACAAAACATTACATATAGTTTACTATCATTTAATTTATCCACGTCTTATCTATCCATCATTTATCATATTAGAGTAAGCAAATGTAGTAATTGTGACAAGGGGTTTGGATTTCATATCCTCATCCCAAATCACCTGTATAATTGTTTGGATTCCCAATGAAATCCTCTCATAATCCCCGTAATTTTGGAAGAACCAGATCTACGATCTCAGCAACGGAAGAACATCTACCATCACAGCAACAGATCCCCAAGTTTCTTCTCGCCAACATCTATAGTCGCATCACCTCTCATGTAGCTTCTTCGCATCGCCTAAAGTAAGTATTTGTTTCAATGAGACTCGATTGACTTCATTCGGCCAAATTCAATTGTTACATACACAAAACATAACATATAGTTTACTCGTCATTTTATTTATCCACGTCTTATCTATCCATCATTAATCCTATTAGAGTAACCAAATGATAGTAAGTGATAAGGGGTTTGGATTTCAAATCCTCATCCCAAATCACCTGTATAATTGTTTGGATTTCCAATGAAATCCTCTCATAATCCCCGTAATTTTGGAAGAACCAGATCTACGATCGCAGCAACTGAAGAACATCTACCATTGCAACAACAGATCCCCAAGTTTCTTCTCGTCAACTTCTATAGTCGCATCACCTCTCATGTAGCTTCTTCGCATCGCCTAAAGTAAGTTTTTGTTCCCCTCTCCATAAGATAGTTAGCAATCATCGTCAATGAGACTCGATTGACTTCATTCGGCCAAATTCAATTGTTACATACACAAAACATAACATATAGTTTACTCATCATTTAATTTATCCACGTCTTATCTATCCATCATTTATCCTATTAGAGTAACCAAATGATAGTAAGTGACAAGGGGTTTGGATTTCAAATCCTCATCCCAAATCACCTGTATAATTGTTTGGATTTCCAATGAAATCCTCTCAATATCCCCGTAATTTTGGAAGAACCAGATCTACGATCGCAGCAACGGAAGAACATCTACCATCGCAACAACATATCCCCAAGTTTCTTCTCGTCAACTTCTATAGTCGCATCACCTCTCATGTAGCTTCTTCGCATCGCCTAAAGTAAGTTTTTGTTCCCCTCTCCATAAGATAGTTAGCAATCATCATCAATGAGACTCGATTGACTTCATTCGGCCAAATTCAATTGTTTGAACCTATTAAATTTTTTTTTAAAATAAAGTTCTGGGCCCCAATTGGTGTCATTTAAAAGGAGAAATCGTGGAGTTCATCGTATTTAATATGGTCAAAGATCATATTATTGATTGTATTCTTCTCAGGGGACTTTCTTACTGCCATAATGGATACTATTTCATATGGGATATCTGAGTGATCCAAATTTAATTTGGTGAGTGAAACTCACTATCCAAATTAAATTTTGGCTAATCATTTTATGAGTATTCATCGATTCGGTTAAGCGTCGGACTGAATTGAAACAAAAAGTTCGGTTGAAACCTAATCGAACCGAAAAATTTTGGTTCGATTTTTGGTTTTAAAAAAAAGCAATTTTCGTTTACAGAATCTAGTTAACCGAACTGAATTGAAAACCGACTTTTTTAAAAAAAATTATAATTTTTAATTTTTTTATGTGGTTTAAATTTTTTTAAGGGAAAATTACCAAAGACATCCTATATTTTGGTATATATTTCACTTTGCAACCATTGTTTGAACAATTACAATTTACATTAACACTTCGCATCCTTTTGATTCGATTTTGTGTTTTTATCGAAAATTTATCGTTGTATTTCATTATCGCCTTATATATTCAAATTTAGAGTCACTTAAACTAGATATTGCAAATTTGTAAAAAATCAAAATTAATATTTGGGGTGTCAAAATTTCATTCTTCGTAATCGTTAAATAGAAAATTTCGATACTAAAAATTTTATTTTATATTTTTAAAAATTTGAAATAACTAGCTTAAATGGATATAAGTTTGAGTATATTAGATAATGATCGAATGTGACGATAAATTTTTTGATTAAAATACAAAATCGAGTTAATGGAATGCAAAGTGTTACAGTTCATGAAAGTTGAGGATGTAATCTGTAATTTTTCAAACAACGGTTGCAAAGTGAAATTTGGACCAAACTATAGGATGTTTTGTGTAATTTTTCCTTTTTTTAATGGTTTCGCTCATGATCGTATGAATAAGAACTCGTAAATTAACATGTTTTCAAGTATAATATAATTTATTTTGTTGTCTCCTTTAAACTCGATTTTTTGTAATAATAGCTTCAAAATAATATTAGAAGTTTAAAACTAAAAGGTCACATGTTCAAAATTCATTTGAATCAAATGCATAATGTATTAGTGTTTGTATTTACATTGATTTTTCATCAACTAATCATCAAATGTAAAAAAAAAAAACGTTCGAACGGACCCGAAAAAGTTTGGTTAAAACCAAAACCGAACCGAACAATTTTGGTTCGGTTTTCAATTTGAAAATTTCAAAATCGAACCAAATAAATACCCCTAAATCATTCTTTATATGTGATAATACCCCATGAAATAGGGTAGAAAAATCCACTTCTTGGATCATTTCCTAATCTGTTCACATGTTATCTTTCTTATTTTTCAAGCATTAAAAATTAGATGAAAAATAGAAAGCCCCCTCCCCCAAATAAAACACAAAATCATTTCTAAAGTTTGTTTACTGTTAGGAAAAGCTATAACTAGTTGTTTGATAATGAGACAAGTGAGCCATGAGCTTAACCTAGTTGGTAAAAGTTAAACTCCATATTGAAGAGATTTCGTCGAGTCCCAAAATATGCGAAAAAATAATTAGCCATTCCACCACAAAAAAAAAAAAAATAGTGAAGACAAGTCAAGGCTCTATCTATCTGCCTATATTACATCCATCGATATTATATTGTATGAACTCGGTTTAAGCATCACTCAAGGACCAACTCGACATAATTCTAAAATGATTGTTATTTTATTTTATGTATTTTTTTATTTAAATTTTTTTAATATTAAATCGATGGATAAATATGACGCAAACCAATTGTATCCGAATGCATTGGAGTATTTGCTAATCTGTGAATGAAGCTATTATGTTCTGATGCAAGATAAAAATAAGTACACAGCATATAGCAAAAATGACAGATACCTTTCAAACAAAATAATAAATACTACTACCCGTGATAGAAAACAAGTAGAAATATCATCTGAAAAAGCAAAATCCAAAGTGATTTCCAGTTATCTTACATGATTCCTCTGACTCCTTCAAGTAGCCTCTTACACAAACAGAAAAATAATTATAAAAGAAACTATATTCCCACATGCCCACTGCTGATGCAGCAGAAAAAAGAAACGTCCCATCAGATTTTAATTTACCCTGCTGCCCTTTTGATGCCAAGAACTCCAATCCATATCTTCATCCTTCGTTTTGTGTCCCCCTCTGCAAGAACAGTGAAATTTTGAGTTAAAGTTGCGCAAGTGTCTGTATTGCTATGGTGAAAGATTTTAATTTTTAATCAAGACTTACTATTTTTGGGTCATGAAGAAGTCATGCATAGACTTTGGAACAGAATTTGAGAGCTGATTCTTGTCGTGGATTGACATTTTATCATCAGAATTAGGCCAAGAATCTGTGTCCCTTTGTGGGTTTTCATCAAGAAAATGATGCATAATTTTCTTGGGGTGATCAGAATCAGGCATGTCAAAATTGTAATCTTTCAGGTTTTGCAAATGCTGACCGATCTGGAAATCAGAAGAATAAGGTTTGTGTTTCCATTTGGGACAGAGATGAACCCATAGTAAGAGGTGCCAGTTGCCAAGTGGAATCATAATTAGAGATTGGATTTGCCTCTGCGAAAAATGTGTTTTCATTCATATCCCTTTTGATTTCATGTCCATGGCTGCTTCTGCAACAAAGAATCATCCCAATAACCAAGAAAATGTGAAAATAATGTTGTTTAGCATGAATCTGCTAAACGCATCAAATACAAGTTCACACAAACCTGAAATCTTTGCTTTGTAGATGAGAATAAGCATTGGAATCCATGAAATAGTTGGTGGGATTTTCTTGAGAAGCTTGCAACCCAAGGCCTGAAGGTCTTGAAGATATATCTGGAGAAGAGAAAGAGTGTGTTTTTTGGGTTATTGCTGAGTTGAACGGAATAGCATTTGCGGGTGATATTGCTTTTGGTGCTGTTGACATTATTTCCACAGGCTTTCTTGAACGGTTTCTGCCTCTGTGCATGTGTCTTTCACAGTACTTGGAATCAGGATATGCCTCTTTTGAACACCTCCATTTCTTCCCATCTGTTCTCCTACATCTCCCTGGTTCTGGATCTATTTTCCTCCCAAACCCCATTTGAAATCCATTCCATCCAACTGCCAAAAATCCGACAACAAAAAATAATCAGTCTTTAAAACAACACACTTAAGGCACACACACAGACACAATAACGAGGAAATATGTGCTAATTTATTGTAAAAAAAGTCAAAAAATGAGATAGTACTATGTTGGGGTTGGTGGAGAAGACAATTTGAGGAGAACGAAGAATCCAAGCTTCTTCTGATGGCGAAGAGGAGATCTGGGGGAACAGGAATTCCAGAAACCATGTACTTAAAAACAAGAGCTTGATGTTCAAGCTCTTGCCACTGGATTGCAGTGAAAGGGAACCGACAGCTTCCTGCACTACTACTCATCATAAGAAATGAAAATATTACACAAAATCTTGCAATTGTTTTCAAGAGAGAAGGGTTCTTTTGTTTTTGTGTTTGGTGTTGAATATAAATGATGCTAAGGAGTTAGAGCCCTCGGAGTTATATATTTATTTGAGGTACCATTTTCAATTTTTGGTTGCAGAATCTTCTGTACATAAACTAATGGTTCTGATCACATTTCACTGCCATTTCCCCTCTTTCTCAACCTCTCACACACACTAGACCACACACAAAAATACACTTATGACAGTATTCTGAACACAGATTATGACTATTGCAGCAACAGCAGCGACAGGTCTGCAGGCATCTGCTGCAACTATGCTGTTTTTATGGCACCTCCTGTCTCTGACAATAATACGGAAATCTATAAATTAAAGTGAAAAAAACAAGTGAACAACTCTTTTTCTGTTTAATTTATTGATATAGTTTGATGATAAAGATTATTATTATTTTTAGAGTTGCTCTCTGAATTTTAGCAGTTGTTAGATCATGAAAAGATCGTACGGTTTAATAGCTTTTACTGACATGAGGTTGGCTAAAACTTTTACTTTTCATCTATCTCTGTTATTTTTACCAGAGGAAGCTTTTAGCTTTCTTGATTTAGGATACTAACTTTATTTATAATGTTTGATAGGTTTGAAACTTTGAATCTATGATATATCGACACTGATTTGATGATATTAACACAATACGATATGGAAAATTTTAAGATATGACATAGGTTGTGATATGCTTATATATATATATTTGTAATTAATATAATATTATATTACAAATACTAAATTCATAATTTTTTAAATTAAAAATCATGTAAAATCAACAAAAATATTCTTACTAAATTCAAGAAGCATATAAATAATAAATGCATATCACTGAAATCATCATAATATCAGTCATACTAACAACAAATGTATATTATTTCAATTAACATAAAATTTAACTAACACGTCTAAATTTTATTTTAGCAAAAACTTTTAAATTGTAGAATTAACACAAAAAAATCAGTGTCGGACACGTCGGTGTGTCATGTCCGACACGGGTGTCCGATTTTGAGGGGAGTGTCCGATACGGATTTTTATAATAAAATAAAGGACACGCCACGTGGCGTGTCCGAGGAGTGTCCGAGAAGTGTCCGACACTACGCCGAGTAATTTTTAGGAGTGTCCGTACATCATATGTTTTAATTCTTTGAATTTATTTAGATTTAGGAATTAGTTCTAAATCTCTCTATTGGAAAATTACAGAGATCTCCCTTCTCACGAAACACTGTCAAAAACAATTAAAAGAATGCACGAAATGACGTTTTTATCCTCTTGTATATGCAATATAAAATTATCAAAATATTACATATTCACCCCTATAGTATATTAGACATTACACCCTTATTGTATCGTATTATTTTTATTATTTCAATGAATTATTAAATTTTTTATAAAGTTATCAAAACATTATATATTCAACCTGATAGTATATTATACTTTACACCCTTATTTGTCATATTATTTTTATTTATTTCAGTGAATTATTAAATTATTTTTAAACGATAAATTAATTTCATATTATTTATAATATTTTTAAACTACCTGTATATAAAAATACAATATATGTTCAAAATTAACAAATTGTATTATTCTCATAGTATTATATCTTTTATTGTAATTATGATGATAAAAAGATTTTGTAATAACAAACACATCAACATCTTTAACACATTTAAAATAAGTTTATCCAAATATTTCAACATTCGTATTGTTAAAATAATACTTCACAAGATAAGCTGTTTAAAATAAGTTTAACCAAATATCTTTTAAACAATTATATGTTTAGATTTTTTTAGGATAATTAAATGTCTAGATGTTGAATTTAAATTATATGTTTTAGACCATAATCTTTAATGACAATCAATATTTTATCGAATTGGTTTGTTCGATTTAATGTAGAAATCAGTCAATATGGTTGGCTGAAAAACAAATTCGGCTGGTTAAGTTTTTACAAGTTCTGTTCGATTTTGATCGAATGATCACCTCTAGTTGAACTAGTATTTGGGTAGCTTGCTTTCAATTTTTTTATTTTTATCTCGTTTCTAAAATTATTAATCATATATTATTTGCATTTTAAATCATTCATTGAAAGTACGATGATTATTATCAGATATTTACGATATTTTGGCGAACTAGTATTTATTGACCTCATTTTCGAAAATGACAATTGAACATATTATTCTTTAATTTGACTTTCAATTCATTTAATTCAAAACACTAAAAAAATGTCGTTATTTATAACAAAAGTTTTTAAATGATATATATATATATATATATATATATAATTTTTGATTTTTTATGGTATGTATTGATAATTTACAAGGTTGAATAAAATTGATAAAAAATTAAAATTATTAGGAAAATAAAAAATGTTTAAGTCGGTAATATATTTGAAACAAAATTTGAAATATAAAATAAAGTTTCATTACGATCATGCCTCCTAAAAAGTATCATAATTACAAAGACACCCCTTCTAAAAATTTAGGTCAAAATAGATGTCGAAGTAGACCATGGGCAATTTGGGATATTCATTAAAAATTAAATGAGGTTTCTGTAACAGCCGTCAATTTTACTAATGGTGGGACTTGTCAGTAATGTTTAACGTAACTTAAAGGGAGATTTTTGGAATTTTTCAAACTATAGGGAATGTTTCTGTAATTACATTAAAGTCGAGGGGGGTGTTGATGTAACTATCCCTTATATTTTTAATGTTGAAAGGTTTGAATTCTTACTCCTTTTTTTTTTTTTGAAACATGGAATGGGTAAGTTTGATTTTGTTAGGGAAATATTTGAAGATATTTTTGAAAAATGGGTTTTTAAAAAAATATGTTGAAGAAAAATGTTTTTGAGTTTATTTTTGGATAAGAATCAATTTTATTATGATGATTAATCAAGTTATACAAATTGTTATGTTATATATGATATATGATAATAGTTAAAAATGATAAACTCTGCTCTATTAAATAAAATAGAACAATTAAAATACATTATTTTAAAATATAGAAAATTATTTTTTTGTCAATGAATAAAAACATATCCATTGACAGTTAAGGTTAAGATTTTGATTTCCTTGTCTTTGTCATAATGTGACTAATATAATCCTAGTTTCAATAGGGTTTACACAATCATGTTGTTAGGATCGATTTTGGGGATGGTTTGTCAATCTACACCCGAGTTCAACCAACTTGAGCTTCAATAGCTCGTGTTCTTGAAATAATTGCACTGAGAGATTATACAGAGTTCGGTTTCAAAACTGAGCGGAAGACATTCGACATAACCCGCACTATAACCGATTAACCATTTGAAATGCATTTTAAAGTATGCAATAAAATATGTAAAAACAACAAGGTAAATAAATGTAGTAAAGTAAATGCACAAGCATTTGTTTATTCGAAGGTTGTGTAATCTTTCTACGTCTCCCCTTTTTCCATCTCATGGAAGGATAATTAGAAGACTTTGAGTAATATATTTATGTTGTACAACCCACTTAGCATAATATCACAAAGATAGCCTAAACTCATAGCCCACACAGTCCACAAAGAGCATGTTCTTTAATGTACAAAGACCTCACTAAGTTGTGATAAATCACCAATTGTTACAAAATACCTCAAAGGTGACCTCAGTCCTGCGACCGAGATTGCTTCCTATGAGGGCATCCAGGAAGGGATAGGCTTAAGACCGCCTATCCTCCATACACGACTAGACAAGCCACATGACCTGCACTCTTAGCTCACAAATACAATGAATATAATGACTACAAAGGAAAAATGATCTCATAGAATATCTGATATAAACTTGAAAGAGGTGCCAAAAAGTTTGGGGAGTTGCTTTTCGTTTAGCAGAATTGTTCGTTGAAGTTCTCCAATTGAATCCCAAGTGAGTTTGCTTTGGAAGGCTTGTATTGATATTCAATCAGCTGTTATTGAGCTTCCAAATCATATACATATAGCCCAAAGTAATGATATATGCGTTAGATACAAGAATATAGCCGTTGGGACAGTTTGGTAAGCTTTCAAACACTGCAACAATCATATTCTGCTTCTGGGCTGTTTTTGCAAGTCTGATGATTTGTTCCCGTAGAGCAGGTCTACTTGTCGAGTCCGCTGGTCGACGTCTACTGGTTGAGTCTATTTCTCAAGGTCTACTTGTCGACGTCTACTGGTTGGTCAAACTCTACTGCTCGACGTTCGCTTGCTCTGATCTGCTGCCAACCTGCTGTCCAAAGTTTGTTGTTCTGTTCTCTTGGTTAGGGATCTTGATTCGTTGATTTCTGGGCAAAATGATCAACATAAAAGTTGTAGCCCTTTCTCTTGGTTTTCCATGGAATCAAGAATTGCTCGATTTTGAGTTTTTATGAGAGAGTTATGCTTGAAATACAAGGCAATGCTCCTGCTGTAAATTTGCTGATTTTGTCTGCATGTGCCGTGACTTGCAGAAGCTTTTTGGCCATCTTAACGCCCGATTCAGTCTTAGTGTGGGGTCCTCGTTATTTAATCCATTATATATCAATTAAGCATACATATGTGAGTCTGAATTAAGTAAAAACATGCACTAATTAAGAGTTTCTGACTAGTTAAGTGGTTACAAGGTTATAAAAACCTAACCAACTATACATCACATGTATCACATGTACAATTAACAACCTAATCCAAGATAACTCCTAAGCAGTGGTTCAGCTCGCAGCGGAAAATGACTCACATCCCGTCTTCCCACATCTATGAGTCCCTACAGAAACATTCACACAATGAGTATAGAGAACAACTATCTCGGTGCAATATCAAAACACAATATCAATATCAATGATAAAGCACAATAAATCATCTAACGTGAATGTTCTGTATCATGCATCCACAAATGCACTATGTCATGACATGTCTCAACAATCACCCTATTATCACGAGCCCCATATGATATGCCTATTCAGCTCAATATGTCAGTGGAACCACATCACATCTTCATATTAGCAGCACATATCATAGTACCATACTCATCTGTGATAATAGCCAGAGCATATACCCAAACCAGGCGTATATCTCTCAAGCCAAAGCATATGTAGTATATCTATCGTGGCAACGATCCCAGCCAAAGCATATACCACACCAGGCATATCTATCAAGGCAATGATCTTACCAAAGCATATACACATATCTATCAAGGCATCCATCCCAACTCAAGCCAAAGCATATGTAGTATATCTATCGTGGCAACGATTCCAGCCAAAGCATATACCACACCAGGCATATCTATCAAGGCAATGATCTCACCAAAGCATATACACATATCTATCAAGGCCTCCATCCCAATCATATGAAATCCATGTATGTACATGCATATGAAACTACCAATCATATGACACAAGATAACATAAATCATATGATATCAAAACCATAACATCATCATCACATCATATCTATAATCCGTACGTCAACACGTACCTGTAAAGCGACACAAACCAGATAAATCAGTCGTCAATGGTTAATTGCCTCTTTGCCCTGTCCCCTGTGATGATGCTACAAGCACATGAACAATATACCATGTTATAAGAGGCTTCAATATCAAAAGCTACAAAATATAACATTTTTCAACTTTCCTAAAGCACCGATCGATCGCTACCAGTACCGATCGATCGCCAGAACATTCTGTCTCCTCGTGATCGATCGCAACAACTTGGCGATCGATCGCCAAAGTGTTCTGTTGCTCGCGATCGATCGCCACATTTTCACCGATCGATCGCTACATGTATAAACCGCCTTATCTTTTGCTCTGTCTCGGCGATCGATCGCCACAAAGCTTGCGATCGATCGCCGATGTCCAGAAAGTTCAGAACATGGCGATTTTGAGCTTATCTTCCTAGCTCTTCTCCTACAACTCGAAATTTAACATGTAATCAAGTTTCATGCATGCTCTAATACCATAACAACATGTTTCCACCATCTTAGAATCCAATTCTTGGCATATAAACATGTTATAATTCTTCACATGAACATTTTATTCCACTTCTCATACATCAACTTCAATTACATAATTCAAGTGTAAAACCATGAATTCCTTACCAAGATATGAAGAAGGCACTTCACACAACTTCCTAGCTCAATTTACAAGTGAATCCCAAGCTCAAACCACAAAGCACTTGAAAGAGATGGAGAGGAGCTTGGTAGAGATTTGTAGGTGTAAAATGGTGTATTGTGAGTTTAAGTGCATTAATCCCCTTAATATAGCCACTTGTTATAATACCATGCCAATTATCATAAACATGTAAATCCAAACTCAAATTCACATGTTAATGCAACTTTAAATGAAAGGCAAAAGCATATGAAATTCAATTCAAATGCATACTAGTCCATGTTGCTTGATATGCCACTACATTTGATTTCATTCAAGTCATTTCTATGCACTACATCTTGTGCATCATATTTCTTTCCTTGTCATATATCTAATATTCATTTCATGTATGTGAGTATTACCCTCGGTTCAACCCGAACCCGAGTCCACATCGTACCGTCATTATTCAAAATTACGCCATAACAAATCGAGGCATTACAATTCTCCCCCACTCATTGAATTTCATCCTCGAAATTGTATATACAACATATGAATCTCATATATCATATGAATCACATACAGAAAGCCATAAGCTTCAACCCTATTAGCATTACTACAAGGAATAATAACATAGTGGCAAAGAAGCTTTGCACAAACATGCCTTATAAATGCAACATTATTTGCCTGCTGGAACAAATAATCAAACGTAATCTGCTACATACTCAACATGCTCAACTAGCAGATACTTACCAAATTAGCAGTATAAGAAATCAAATGCAAACATACCAGACATTGCACTTTGGATTCTACTGCATACTCATGTTCTCGCATACCACGTATACCAGCTTGTTACTATTTGCTTTTTGTCCACGTAGCCATATGCTCACAACACTCTACACCAGTCAGGCATAGATAGTATGTATGTCTTGTTGTAAAACCATCAACAGAGAAACATTTCACTAGTATCAATGAATACTCCAGAAATCATGTCCGAATATTGGCACATATACAGATCCTGTTATACACAACAGTAGCCATCAAATTGACTTGAGCGCATACAACTCATTGTACGGTGAATACCCATACCCAAGTCACTGCCCACTCACATTCCTGCTGGATGCATCCAAATGATCCCCAATGGAGCATCTGTTCGTCTAATATCTAATACATCCGTCCCTCCTTGGACAACTAGTCACCATATAATAATACAGTCAATGGTTCAATTCCTGGTATTACACCTTTTCCATACACCTTATGCCACACTTTATAAACACAGCAACACACATACCCGCATTGTGTATTGTATAACGGTTTAGAATGTTTCCATTCGTCTGTACTCTTGTGTAAACCTACGCATAATATCGAGATCACAAGATACTCTAAACCAAGTACCTCGATCTTTGTCACATGCAGATTCTACACATCCAAATGTGCACAGAGCCATCTATGCTCTAACATTTCACAAAGTTGTATTATAGTATGTACTTACACAATGTGATAGATACAACAAATCCATCTATCATTTGCATACTAATCTCCCATGCCAGACTTCTCAGTCTTGATTAAACACTGAACACGATACCAGTCCAGAACAAACACTGGACACCAACTTGTCCAAACCAAAAAAAGTAATCCACATCACACTCATATGTCATCAATGCATAATGTACACCAAATTCATGTACAATACATATGTCCAGATGAGTATATGGTCATCTCACTCAATGACTATGGTCTCATCTGACCCCTGTACCGAAAATGTCATTATTTGTACCAACTATTTCCCCCCAAGACTACCATCTTGAGTATGACAAGCTTTTACAACGATTCATTACTTCCTATTCACTGTTCCCTGTAATGATCAACATAAAATAGCATGTAGTAGTGGAAACCAACATGTTTTCCACCCGACACGCTTTCCACGCATGTGCAATTCACTTGCTACATGTATTACGCCAACAAGTCCCACACATCACAGGTACCTGATAACTCATTCCGTTCTGCTTCAAGAACTTATCCATACGGATTATCATATCACCCGGATAGATCATAAAATCGAAGATATCATCGACTATATCACATGATCGAATATATCACTCAGATATATCACATGATCGCATATAGTACATAAGCGAAACCAACAGTTGTCTACCTCACCATATTCATTGAATCTTTCTTTATTGGCATGCATTCCTGATACACACGACTGCTCCCAGCAAATCGTTATCACCTCTGGTTCATAAAGGAATAACCAATCCAACAATACATGGGAGGTAACAAATTCCAACTCAACTGCAATCACACAATCCTCACATTCTTATTGACATGAATGACAATCAAAGTACCATCCCACTCATGGTCATTATGGCACTATGACTCTGCAATTGGACCCAAAAGAATTGCCAGATCATATATATCTTCACAATACTCAAGTCCAGTACAACCATATAGCACAAATACCATCCACCATCTGGTATATGTCAAATCAATGTCATATTGGTCGTACCACTATAACATGACACAAACTTCAATGCCATACACATATGTGTACGAACAAGCTCAAGAGATGATTCATTTCATGGACAACTCAAGTCCCATCATACTATTTCATACATGTGAGCTTCTTCAGCCTTCTCATACCCATCTGTGATTCAACAACCACCACATGGTTTAGCATACCAAGTATACCAACCATACTGTTTCCTCATGAAACATATGCGCAGACTGTCCATCAATAGATATCAACCCAACATCTATCGAGCACAAAATGTAAATCAATCAACTATGCAAACCAATCGCATGACTAGGTCGGCATTTCACAATCATAATCCCCTCAGTCATACATCTCCCAGCCTGACTCAAGAATATGTGAATTTCATGGCAAATGCATAGTACAATCACAACACAACAGAAACTCTGATTGCCTCAGTACTACAATCGTAGTGTACAAGCAATCGACGGAAACTCAAACTTCCTTATCAATCTGGATAATTTTTTACATTCAACATCAGACTTGTGAACCATACATCATAGCCACCAAGCTATGCTATCATACAATAGTTCACACTCAATGCTTACTGGATACTCACATTGCCAACCACTCTCTGTTGGTCTCACATTACCAACCACTCTCTGTTGGTCTCATGTGTACAGATCACTATTGTCATGTACTAATCCAGAATATGACAAGATGTTATACACAGTTCCACTAAAGAACCAGTTTACGGATGTCTATCATGACGTCATTTTCTATATCCAGAAGCTATACAAGCATCCAATGCTCTCAGCAACAACACAGATACCCACACCCTGTTCAAAGTAGACTAACCAATTTCAATACAGTTCACAAACACAGAACTAAATGTTCATATGCAACATCCCATACACAACGATATGCACTGGAGGTATCTTGTGTCAATCAAAGACACCCATGGCTGCCACACATACCACATACATAGAGTCTCATACGGACAACCTTATAGCTCGAACTTAGTTCACATCAAAACAATGATATCCATTCCCATCTGTACTATACACTAACCAGATAGAATACATGGCCACATAGCACCATGTATGTCCCAGTACAGCCATCACAAAGATCACATGTGCAGGTGTCACAAGCAATCTTTGCCGGTAATCATTGCATCACTGCAATCTCCGTCCGGTACTCATTTTCTTTCATTCTGAAAGACTTCCATGCTCAAATCCATATGATACAACAAGAACGAACACAAGAAACTAATACACAGAAAGGATCACACAGTCCGTTAACCAGTCACCAAAACACGAGTGACTTGAACGACATCAACTGATAACAGTCGAACATTATAACTCACAGTTATTGCGGTTGTACCACTCCATCAATACATCTCAGCGTCACTATCATTGAACTCTCCAATTTCATGTTCCTGGTCACCTCCATGACAACAAACATAGAGCTCAACACACACATACACACCGGGGAACCATACACAGATGATACTCTGACAAGATAATTATCACCACGGTGATCTCACAAATCACCAATTACTGCTGTGGAATACAATAATAAAGAATACTCTTATTGTACACTACTTTCACAGTCGCTCCATATACCATCTGAGTACCACAAGTAACTCATGTCTGCATCATCTCCCAATGTAAACACATTGCGTTAGCCATACTATCCACAGATCAAGAGCAAAGTATTACATTCCCATTCAGGCCATACATGTCGAACTGACAATGCAACCACAGATTGCAATATCAAGAATGCCCTTGAACTAGATACAGTGATTAATAACCTGTATCTTCACTTCCATTCACACATCATGTGTCAACGGCCAGTCCATCATTAGGTCTGATACACAATCTCATGCAGGCTGACTTTACACATGGAGCTGATACCAGGCTTTGCTTTTCACGCTCCAACCACTGTACAACTTACTCTTCCGATTCGGTATCGACCTAAATACCATTACCACGGAATCAGTGGAATAGCTCCCGCGAAACATATCATGTTTCCCCTGCCAAATGATAATACAGAACCCAGTGTACCAATCACAAGTACACCCACAACATTACTTATGACACGCATAAGGATTCATACTAACTCATACTATCATCCTGCAAAACAAGGGTTAACAATAACAGATACAAAAACAAAGCATGTTCCCAGACACTATATCATAAGTATCCCATGCCTTTAAGTGATTAGGTAACTCCCTAACTCACTTCCTCTACCCTTGTTCATCCCGTTCTCGAACCACTGCTCTGATACCACTAATGTGGGGTCCTCTTTACTTAATCCATTATGTATCAATTAAGCATACATACGTGAGTCTGAATTAAGTAAAAACATGCACTAATTAAGAGTTTCTGACTAGTTAAGTGGTTACAAGGTTATAAAAACCTAACCAACTATACATCACATGTATCACATGTACAATTAACAACCTAATCCAAGATAACTCCTAAGCAGTGGTTCAGCTCGCAGCGGAAAAATGACTCACATCCCGTCTTCCCACATCTATGAGTCCCTACAGAAACATTCACACAATGAGTATAGAGAACAACTATCTCGGTGCAATATCAAAACACAATATCAATATCAATGATAAAGCACAATAAATCATCTAACGTGAATGTTCTGTATCATGCATCCACAAATGCACTATGTCATGACATGTCTCAACAATCACCCTATTATCACGAGCCCCATATGATATGCCTATTCAGCTCAATATGTCAGTGGAACCACATCACATCTTCATATTAGCAGCACATATCATAGTACCATACTCATCTGTGATAATAGCCAGAGCATATACCCAAACCAGACGTATATCTCTCAAGCCAAAGCATATGTAGTATATCTATCGTGGCAACGATCCCAGCCAAAGCATATACCACACCAGACATATCTATCAAGGCAATGATCTTACCAAAGCATATACACATATCTATCAAGGCATCCATTCCAACTCAAGCCAAAGCATATGTAGTATATCTATCGTGGCAACGATTCCAGCCAAAGCATATACCACACCAGGCATATCTATCAAGGCAATGATCTCACCAAAGCATATACACATATCTATCAAGGCCACCATCCCAATCATATGAAATCCATGTATGTACATGCATATGAAACTACCAATCATATGACACAAGATAACATAAATCACATGATATCAAAACCATAACATCATCATCACATCATATCTATACTCCGTACGTCAACACGTACCTGTAAAGCGACACAAACCAGATAAATCAGTCGTCAATGGTTAATTGCCTCTGTGCCCTGTCCCCTGTGATGATGCTACAAGCACATGAACAATATACCATTTATAAGAGGCTTCAATATCAAAAGCTACAAAATATAACATTTTTCAACTTTCCTAAAGCACCGATCGATCGCTACCAGTACCGATCGATCGCCAGAACATTCTGTCTCCTCGCGATCGATCGCAACTGCGATCGATCGCCAAAGTGTTCTGTTGCTCGCGATCGATCGCCACATTTTCACCGATCGATCGCTACATGTATAAACCGCCTTATCTTTTGCCCTGTCTCGGCGATCGCTCGCCACAAAGCTTGCGATCGATCGCCGATGTCCAGAAAGTTCAGAACATGGCAATTTTGAGCTTATCTTCCTAGCTCTTCTCCTACAACTCGAAATTTAACATGTAATCAAGTTTCATGCATGCTCTAATACCATAACAACATGTTTCCACCATCTTAGAATCCAATTCTTGGCATATAAACATGTTATAATTCTTCACATGAACATTTTATTCCACTTCTCATACATCAACTTCAATTACATAATTCAAGTGTAAAACCATGAATTCCTTACCAAGATATGAAGAAGGCACTTCCAACAACTTCCTAGCTCAATTTACAAGTGAATCCCAAGCTCAAACCACAAAGCACTTGAAAGAGATGGAGAGGAGCTTGGTAGAGATTTGTAGGTGTAAAATGGTGTATTGTGAGTTTAAGTGCATTAATCCCCTTAATATAGCCACTTGTTATAATATCATGCCAATTACCATAAACATGTAAATCCAAACTCAAATTCACATGTTAATGCAACTTTAAATGAAAGGCAAAAGCATATGAAATTCAATTCAAATGCATACTAGTCCATGTTGCTTGATATGCCACTACATTTGATTTCATTCAAGTCGTTTCTATGCACTACATCTTGTGCATCATATTTCTTTCCTTGTCATATATCTAATATTCATTTCATGTATGTGAGTATTACCCTCGGTTCAACCCGAACCCGAGTCCACATCGTACCGTCATTATTCAAAATTACGCCATAACAAATCGAGGCATTACACTTAGACTTCTAAATATTATTTGTAGATCTTTGTCTTGTATTTCTAACCCATACTGAATCGTTCTATTTCAATAAACGAGATAAGAGTTATGATCAATATACCACAGTTGCTCCAATATGTCCGCTGCTGTTTCAGCTTTGCACCAGGTGCATTTGCAGACTTGTTTCATAATGTAAACCTCTGAATCAGGTTTGCTGGCCTGACTAGTAAATTGAGTTGGCTATCCAACCCCTTTGATATCAGGTTGTTTTGATATCCGAGCTATGAGGTATGATCGATTAAGTCAGCAGCGCTCAGAGTCTACTGGTTGTGTCTACTGGTCCAATAGACATTTGCTTGTGTCTACTGGTTCAGTTTATTTAACCCATCTCTTTGCTAATCATCGAGCTCCTAATCATGATCTATTCACTACACAATTGATGAAATATGTTAGCAACAGAATAACAAGTTTTGTTAACATCAAAACCAAGATTATTCGGGTTCCAAAACCCAACACATGTTATGAATATTGACATTATAATCTTACTGTTCTTTTTTATATTTAAAAAAAATTATGTTGAAGTAGATCGAAGAAAGAAAGGGATGAATGAAGTAGTTCAAGGTGACTCTTCATATTGAAAATTAAAATAAACAAGTTAACCCAAGTACAAATATAGCTGTCAAACTGGTCAATGATCGGCCCACCTCAACCCATAAGCCAATAATGGGTTATGGTGGGCTGGCCCACCAAATTGGCGGGTTAGAAAAACCTCAACCCAACTCAATTGGCCCCAGGGTAAATCTCTACCCATCTCAATCCATCTTGGGCTGCGTGTTACGTAGGTTAATTCGTCAAAAAATTAAAAAGATCATAAAATGTTAAGTTTAAAAATATTATGTGTGTAATGAAATGAAGTCAATATTATTTTAAGAATATATTCATAAGTAATATAATATAAATGCTAAATATATTAAATATTACATATATAGATTTGGAATTGATAAAACATTTTATAATATTTTTAAATAAGAGGCGAACTAACTCGACCCAACCCACTTTAACACAACCAAAACAAGCTAGCCTATTTTGACTCACCTTCAAAAGTGTGGTTTTTTTATTTATCTTTTAGATAAAAAAAACAAATCAATGAACTACTAGAAAATCAGTGGTTGAAGAAACCAGTCATTGATCGAGTAATTCGCCACCAAAGATCCTTTTTTTTGGATCATAGTCAAAGTCTAATCTTAATAATCTGAACTACCTTATGCATGTTAATACTACAATTGGAAAAAATACATTATCTTGAGACAATTATATTGAATATGTCGTGCCTTGCCACAACTCCCACCAACCATTTTTAAGAGTCGCGTTAGGTAGCATGCTTGAATGATTGTTGACGTGTTCCTCTAGACTATTTGCTTCCGATGAAGTAAGACACATCCCACCAGGGGCGGATCTTAGGTATGGGCTAGGGTGGGCTTTAGCCCACCCAGCCATGTCCAGAATTATTGTATATATATGTTTTTGTTTAAGATATATAGCAAATAGAGTGTCGCGCAGGTGGTGGATGTGCCAATTTGTTGGCTTGCGCATTGGGTATGAGTTTGAGACTCAATGGCATCAATTTATATAAATTTGAAATTTATATAAATTTGATTTCTTATTTAATAATACTTTTGGATTTATTTAGTTGTTCAAATAATATCTGTTTTTAAAAGGCATGTTGATAATGGTCATCGAGAAGATTATGATTGGTTAAAATGGATATATTTGCTTTCAAGGTGGTCCAAAAATGAACATATTTAACATTTAGTGAACCCAATTTTTTTTTATTTTCACCCAGTAGGAAATGAAGGGATCGAATAGACTATGGACAATGAATCTCCAAAATTCCTTTTCGGGGGCTCTGCCCCCGAACCCTCGCAAGGGGCCTTTTTCTCCAGCCCCCCATACACAAAATTCCTAGCTACGCCCCTGCATCCAACTATAAAAACTATCCCAAATTGCTTTCGATAGCTTGCACGAGAACATGACGTGATTTAATCTTCCTCCTCTTAGTTGCAGAAATCGCACATCAAAGAGCAAGTATGATCTATATGTTAGCATTAGATGCCCTACAAGCCAATGTGCTAATTATTGGCCCGTTGGACCCTAATAACCATAGCCAAATAAATGACCCAAACTCCTATAAATATATGTTCATCTCTAGGGTTAAGGAGTTTTTTTCTCTCTATACACACTCTCATAGAAAAGCCGACATCACACTAGCACTAGTGTTGTGCTTGAAGATCTGGTCAGGTTGATTGGACTCGAGGGATCACCACTATCAGATTGATTTCGCTGTTATCGGTAATTTCCTTTTCGTGCATTTATTATGATATTTGCATGTTTATATATGAATCAGGTGCGATCTTCCGTCCCTGGGTCAGATCTGTTTATTGTATTATGTCCGCTGCGTTTGGATCTGGCGCCGGGGGACGGAAACCCAACAGTGGTATCAGAGCCAGGTTGCGTTTTGATTCATATATTCAATAATTACTTTTATTAGATTGTTTCCACACGATACTAGTCGTGTTTGAAATTTCATAAATTACGGAGTCCGGAAAGATATAGAAAAATGATAAAAAACGATTTTTTGATTGAAACTCGATGTTCCTATTTTCGTTAATGTTTATCGTTTTCGGTGAATCTGTTATCGCCATGAGTGTGCAGCCTGAGTAAAGCAGAGGTACCTTCGCCTGCATCGCACCGCGGCTCGCAAGGGTTGCGTAGCGGCGACATGGCTGCGGGCGGCGATCTCCAGGTGCTTGAAGCGATGACAAAATGTTTGCTGTTGCCATTGGCGGCGCCGATAAAATCTAGTGAAGCAGGTATCGCTGCCATGGATGCTGCAATTGTTGTGGACCAAAATCGCTGTTATCGGCTGTAAGAGTTGCAGCGGCAAGGGCAACGGTGGTGGCGAGGTGGCGGCGCGCGCTGGTGGCTGGGAGGCGGCTAGGGTTTTGGGGAAGTGGATGAACCAGAGTAACCTTAGCCCATGTAGGGGCCAAATTGGGATTTTAAACTTTTTGGGCTAATTTCGAACTTTGATGTTTTTTTTGGACCAGAAATTTCGAAAATTGGTGTGATAATTTGTTTGAAAGTTTTAAGTCCATAAATTATTTTTTGGGTCATTTTAGATGTTTTGTCCGGATATTAATTTTTGAAATAATAAATCATAAACTTAATTAATTAAAATATGAATTTTAATTTATTAAGTGTAAAATGGAGATTTTACAATTAGTTGAAAATGTAATTAATTGGAAATTGAATGAAAATGTTTCATTTAATTTGTTAATTTTATTTTTGGCTAACATAATGATTTGTAGGTAAAATAGTGATTTTACCAAGTAACTGAAAATTTAATTAACTGACAATTAAATGAAAATGTTTCATTAAATTTGTTAATTTTATTTTCGATTATCATTATGATTAAAAGGTAAAATAGTGATTTTACCAAGTAAATGAAAATTTAAATAATTGGAAAGTAAATGAAAATGTTTCATTTAATTTGTTAATTTTATTTTCGATTAATATGATGATTAAAAGGTAAAATAGAGATTTTTGCCAATTTATTGAAAATTTAATTAATTAGAAATTAAATAAAATGGTTTTATTTAATTTGTTAATTTTATTTTAAATTAATGATACGATTAGTGGGAAACGATAGAATAAATTAATTATTGTGTTCTAATTACATGTGATGTAATTAGTACAATTACATATGATGTAATTGTTTTGTTTAATGTTTAATTACATATGTTGTGATTGCATGATGGATGATTACGAGCCTTGACTAATGTGTTTAGGTGAATGTTTAGGTTTTTATTGTTTCATTATTATTGTGTTTTTGGTTATCGGGCCTGCGAACCTGCTCTTTCTATTTTTTGATGTATCCCATCCCGGATTTGTATCCCTATTCTCTTATTTGCACGATTTAAATGTAAAATCATTAGAATTAGTGGGAGATCGAGATTGAAGATGGAGCACCAAGAATCAAGACATGTATAATGGAAGCAAAAAATGTAATAGGATTGCACTGCATACCTGCATCACCTTAGACAGACTGGTGATCCACGTATGGCTCACGTGGATCAATTAGGAAAAGGCCGTAATCGTCCATATTTATTTTTTTTATTATGCATTTGATGTATGATAAATGTTTGTTTGTATGTTTTATTAGTACATATGATTGCATGAATAAAACATATTTGCATGAATCCAGCAAATAAACAAACAAGCACATGATGAGATTTTAAAATTATTAAATCCCTCTTTTGAATATGATTCAAAATTTTAATATCAAACTGATAAGGGGGCTCAAAAGGGTTTGTCACTTCCTGTCTTCCATCAACAGTTAAGCCATGAGACGCTACTTGTGTCATATTCCCTTACTCACCCACGTGGGGGGCATCTGACATGGGAAAGCTGTGTGTTTAATTGCCACTTAATTAAGGGTGCGGTTATGATAACCTTCTAGATTACTTACCCACGTGGGGTCTTTTGGGCGTGACATTTCCATGCGTGGGATGGATTAGTTTGATGTGAGAAGACATAATTGTCCTGCCCACGTAGGGTTATGCCAATCGCGAGACAAATATCTTGGGGGTTGCATATGATGCAATTGTGATCTACCTTTAGTATCACGAAGCTGGTGGGCCCACGTCTGGGGTTTTCATGATCTAGTTGGACTCCAAGCCCACTAAGAAAATATGATTTTCCGTTCATTTGTCATGAGGGTGATGAATTCGAAAAAATTCAGTGGGAGCATTCAATAACTAAAGTCCATAGTTTTTGAATTAATTAATAATCAAACGATTTGCTTATCTTTTCTGTTTATTCTCAGTATTGTGATTGCCGTGAATCCGATTGCATCAATTCTCGATACAAATAAAGTAACCGCACCAAATTATTCTGATTGACTATTAATTTTAAAATAGTGCTTGCTTCTAAAAGGTTGCTATATACCCTTGGTGGGAGCCTCCTGTTGAAGTGTCTCCCCGTTCGTCTCATGAAGAGATTCGCCACACTTGAGAAGTGGTGGGACGATAATCTCTCGGCCAGGTGCTTATGATAGCATCAATGTCACCAATGAGTTTCAACACAGATATGAGAAACTCGTTCACATTACTGATATTTTCCAACACCTACAAATGTTGTTTGGTGAACGGACGCGATTACTGAGACTCGCGACTTCAAACAGAGCTATTCTCATTTCACGTGCAAGTTGGGGCTTCGGTCTATGAGCATGGTGTAAGAAAAATATCTCTTGTTGATCGATTGGAAATCTGAATGTGACGATACCTCATTAACTGACTGTAGATTTGATCTTATAGTCAAAACGTTTGAAACTCACGAGTCCTTGATTCAAAAGGAGAAACGTGTTTTTCTTGTCGAATCTTCTACCAATGGTAGGAAGAGTTCAAGGATAAAGAAGAGGAAGAGAAATGGTTCTCAACCTCAAAAGACGAAAATGGATAGTAGCAACTAAGAAATGAGAGGCATCTATTTTTCACTGCTGGTCACTGATGCAAAATTGCAAAGAATACCTAGACCAGAAGCGTTCTGGAAATTGTATATTTTATAAAAATTAATGTTTCTATTGTTTCTACTTCTTTGGTATGTGATACCAATTGTGCTCACATCTTTGCAAAGAGTTGCATATGTGGAGAAGAGTAGAGAGCTCTAGGAAGGTGAAACCTACATGAGGCTAATCATTGTAGCAAGAGTTGTTGCAAAGGCTGTTTGAAACATTTATTTAATATAAAATCTTGAACTGGTTAGGAACTAGTTTGAGCAAATATTTATTTGTTCTAGATTAATCATGAACATTATTCATATTTTGATAGAGAATGATATTCTTTTAAATTTGCGAATATGATTTGCAATATTTTAAGAATTCATGTTTTATTGAATCTGGTGAACTTATGAACGATTAGTATGATTATGTTCAAAGAATATAAAAGGCACGATATCTTAAATCCCACATATCTTTAGCATGTGCTGAATGTCCATTGAATTTGATTCATATGGACGTATATGGAGCACTAAATGTTAGTGCAAGAGGATGTTGAGTTATCTTAAAGAGAATGTGATTCTCTCTGAGTAACTCTCTAAAGTTACATATTTGTTGAACATAATTCATACCAGTACAGTGACGAAAACTTCATATATGATATGGACTGAAAAATAATCCAAATATAGATTTGAGATTGTTCTGCTTATGTGAAGCAACCTAGTGGGAAATGAGTTGGATAGTTGATCCATCTTATGTTGTTTTGTGGAAATTCATATTATCAATTGGAGGCAAAGTGTTTGTTTCGCAAGTGCAATCTTTCTAGAGAAAATGTTTATATTAGAAAGAAATGACAAAATAATATAACTTGAAAGGGTTCAAGAACCACAAACCACTAGAAAAGTGAAAACAGTGAAATTAATTGAGTTAATCATAACCTTTGAATACACATACCAAGGAGATCTGAAAGTGTTTCAAGAACTCCTGATAAATTGCATTTACTCCTAGAAAGTAGTCAAATGATTTTGACCATGGATGTGATCCTTGGACTTTCAAGGAGGTGATGTCAGATATTGATTCGGGACATTGACAAGATGCCATGAAATCTGAAATGGACTATATGTACTCCAATAAGGTATGTGCCTTATTAGATCATCTTTGGGAATTGTTCCCATTGGTTGCATGGATTTACAAGTGAAAACTTGGAGTGGATGGGAAGGTAGTGACCTTCAAAGTTTGACTGGTGAGAAACGGTTATTCTCATAGGCAAAGAGTTGTTTATGAGAAAATTTTCATCGGTTATCATGCTATAGTCTATTTAGATTTTATTAGTTATATATTTATATTATGAATATGAGATATGAGTAATGGATGTTAACACAACATTTCTCAGTGGCGGCATTGAGGTAGAAATGTAGCAGCCAAATGTGTTTACAACTTCTTGGAGTGAGAAAAATGTTTTCAAACTCCAGAGGTCCATTTATGGGCCTAAGAAGACATCCCGAAGTTTGAACTTCCGTTTTTATAACATCATCAAAGTGTTTGGTTTTGTTAAAAATCCGGAAGTGACATGTGTGTGCAAAAGGGTTAGTGGGAGCATGGTTACATTTGTGATGCTTTAAGTCGATTATATCATGCCCATTATGAATGGTATTGGATTAATCAATTAAAGAATGATTATCTACTAATTTCTTCATGTAAGATTGGGAGAAGCGTCATACGTGCTTAGCGTAAGGATCTATAGGGATAGATCTAAAGGATGCTTGAGATCTCTCAATCTACGGACATAAACACTGTGCTAAAAGGGTTTAGCATAGAATAGTCGAAAAAGAAGTTACTTCATAATATGTCACTAATATTCATCTCTCGAGTCAATGGGGCTTAAGATTGATGATGAGAGTGAAAAGATGGCATTGGTACCTTATGTTTCGACTTTTAATAGCATAATGTATGCTATGTTATGTACTTGGCCTGATGTATGTTCTTAGAGTAATGAGCAGACATCAGACAGATCCCAGTGAATTCACTGGAAAACTGTGAAAATAATCCTTAAGTACTTATGAAGAACTTAGGATATGCTCATAGTTTTTGGATCTGTAAGTGGAGAAATAAAAGTTGAAGGCTAAGTTGATACTGGTTTTTCAGTCGGATGTAGATGATACCAAATCGATGTTCGGATTTGTATTTAAGCTCAATGATGGTGATGTCTCTTAGAAACGTTCCAAGCAAGACACCACATTGGATTCCACCACTAAAGCTGAATACATTGCAACATACGATGCAACAAAGAGGCAGTTTGGATAAGAAATTCATCCAAGAGTTGGGTGTAATTTCTAGTGCAGTTGACACAGTCTCTGTGTACTGTGACAACATGTGAGCTATTATGAATAACCAAGATCTCATCAGGATCCAAACATATATTGAGAAAATACTATCTAATGAGAGAGATGGTAGACACGGACATTATTATCGAAAGAATCGCTTCAACAGAAAAATATAGTGAATCCACTGACAAAGCATTTACAATGATTGGTGTCTGTTAGACATATTGGGAAGATGGTCTTAAGACACATGAGTAGTTGGCTTTGGGAAAGTGAAAAATATTGTTGTCATACATGATTAAGTAATCAATAGTTGATTGATTGTACTTATAATCTTATTATGACAAATCTTTGTTTGAATATTAATATATATGACACTTCTTCATCTGTTTACCCATGCATCTTGATGTATTGATGAAGTCCTTGAAGTTGCTATAGTCCATAGAATGTGGTTACGCATATGATGGTGACCATGAAATACATTCTCGACTGCGATTTCTAAATGTTCCTGGTCGATGAGCCTTCGAGAATGGGATATCGATATATGTTCGTTAGAGAATGGTATTCATGATGTGTCTAGTGTAGTACGCCGCGTTTCATCGGCGTTGGCTTGGAGAAGTCAGCACACATGAATAAGTGCTCATTAGGAATGAGTTCACTGAACGACCCTACTCGGAATTCTATAAGTGGTTACCACTTGTCGAGTATAGAATTTCTAGTCATAGTTGTGCACCATTACTCCTCATGACCCGAGGCATCATTGAGGTCTTGACAGATAGCTGTGTACTTTGATTTAATGACTAGTCACACGCGGATCATAAAGTTGTTATTTTGGGTATTCAATGATGCTTGTCAGAGGCCTATGATTGTCGTTGGAGATTCACCACTGGTCTTGATGAACCAGGATGTCCTATGTGTTTTTCTATATATGATTCGAGGAATCTCTGGACAGAGTGGGTAGTGCTTGTGAAAAATGAGTTTTTCATATACGCACACAAATGAATCATATAACGTGAAACAAATACATAGTTATTGAAATCATAAAGGGTCTCGATCAACCAATGCCCTTGATTCAATCGGGACATATTGAGTGAAAGGAATGTACTGCACGCTAACTATGACTGACAGGTTCTCGTACGTTGCTAGTCATTTGTATCTAGGTCTTCGTGAAGCGCAGATGCTAGGCGCTACCCACGATCGGTAGGTTGTGCTGGAATTATATTTCAGCCATTGTCTATTAAAAGGAGTTTAATTGGCAATGGGGCATTCAGGGTAAGCCCAAGAAGTTGTTTAACTTCTAAAATCACAAAGGTTGTGATCCTACTGCTATGATACACTTGAGCCTCGCTGGGTCACAATCAACCGGCCGCCGATCTATTGATAAGAATTGAGACTTAAATGTTAAGTGCTCATATTGAGTGATTTAGAAGAGATGAATTTAATTTCTGAAAGCTCCTCACTTTAGTGGAGTTTCTATATTTGAAAATGTTTCATCTATAGAATGTTCTAAAATTAAAACATTTAATATATTTATGTTGCATAATTATGTACTTCGGTAGTAAGTCAAGTTATTCAATTTGATTGAATTACTTGGTTATGAGTTTGCAGTTTTGTGTTGGCTTTTGGGCAAGTGTGAGATTGTAGCATTAGATGCCCTACAAGCAATGTGCCAATTGTGGCCCGTTGGACCATAATAACCATAGCCCAAATAAATGACCCAAACTCCTATAAATATATGTTCATCTCTAGGGTTAATGAGTTTTTTCTCTCTATACACACTCTCATAGAAAAGCCGACATCACACTAGCACTTGTGTTGTGCTTGAAGATCTGGTCAGGTTGATTGGACTCGAGGGATTCACCGCTATCAGATTGATTTCGCTGTTATCGGTAATTTTCTTTTCGTGCATTTATTATGATATTTGCATGTTTACATATGAATTAGGTGTGATCCTCCGTCCCTGGGTCAGATCTGTTTATTGTATTATATCCGCTGCGTTTGGATCTGGCGCCGGGGTACGAAAATCCAACAGTATAATGTTCCTTCTTGCCAAATTCACTTTCCTAGGCAGTCTGTTTTGTAGCAAATGCCTTACAACAATCGAGACCGTGCTCGGTACTAAATTACACCATGCTGTGATCAATTTCGTCCTTCTTTCCAGTTCATCGTCTGCTAAGTTTGGTTGAAGTACAGAATATGCAGATTTTGCTGATAATCTCCTTTCCTTGTGTTCCATCGCCACTCATCTTTACAATCTTTGTCTATTGAGTACCTCTTTAACAATGTTAGTAGTTAATTCAAAGAATTCATCTTCCCAACTAAAAAAATCTACCTCTCATCTCCAATCCCACACCTTCAAATGTGTTACTAAAACCTTAACCCCACCTGAATTGACACCTCTAAGTACATAACTACACTATTGTTTGACACGAACTAACGCTCCTTCACACACGATGTGCGTATATATTAAAAAGATTTTTTTATGCTAAATAATTTTTTAGTTTTTTTAAATTTATGGATTTCTAGAATAACTTTTGATGTAGAAATCATATGATCAATAACAATTCAAAAGTCCTAGAAAAAATGAACAAATATTTTAATAATTTTGAAAAAGTTGATGAGATATTATAGTTATAGGTGAGTTATAAATTTATTAAAATAATTTTTTTGATATTTTTTATAAAAAAAATGGATTATTTTGTAATTTGAGATGACTATTTTTTTTGTATTTTAAAAATTAGACTAAAAAGAGCAAATTAGGTAAAAAAAAAAAAAAAGGTCACATTAAGCACGGGGTCCGGGAAAAAATCTGGTCACTATGAGATATGATACAAAAAATAGCTATTCTATTGGCCCTAAAACACGATTGCATCATTGATATATAATAAATTATGTGGCTTATATAATATAGCTCAAATGCAGTCAATTGTTTTACTCAAATAAAAGGAATCATATGCAAATATGTGAAGAAGAATCTAGACTTGTAGCGACTGATAAAATCACATGCAGTCATTGGAGCGCTTATAAAATGATTTCTTGTGCCCAGAAACACCAGCAAGACACAGAATAAAGTGGCATGCCCATACTCTTCCACAAGCCATGGAGTGCAATAACTATCTTTGCTTGGAGAGCGATCGAAGCCTGATGCTTGGGTTGCTATACGATTGAAATATTAGAGTTGCATTATTACCACCAGCCATAGCTTTTGGTAAAACGGCAAACGTTTGATCCTACAATTGGTATCAGAGCCAATGTCACGTGTTTGATTTCCATGAATTGCAAGTTAGTGCAATTAGTGGGAGGGAAATTCTTGGAGAGCAATAGTTGTCCATATTTGGAGAACTGATCGAAGCGTGTAGCTTGGGCTGCTCAACGGTTTAAAGATTAGAGTTGCACCCTTACCACCAGCTATAACTTTTGGTAAAAAGACAATCGCTTGATCCTACACATCAGCAAACGGAACCATCCAGTCTTATTAATAAATTATGGTAAAATTCTTCTGATTATTTTATATATGTGTTTTCGAACTCATGAAACAAAAGATATAACACACACTATGTTATAAAATATTTGGATAAAAAATGAAAGTATTGTCTTCCATCAAGTAGACAAGTGATGTTGTAATTTAAGGGTATAGTCTCCTAATCTATGCAATAGTACTAGTTAATTGGCACAAGTGAATCTCCTTCAACATAATGTCTAATTCCATGAAAACAAGATAATAATTGAGTTCTTGAATAAACCACAACCCACTATCAAAGAGATGATTAATTCACAAGAAACTACCGTCTACCTTCATATGCATGTTTCCATTAAGATAAATAGTGTGTTCATCCATGAATTTCATTAATGGTCGTCGGTAATACGTCCACATAGTATATGGTCAGTGACGGAGCCAGGGGTGCACAGGGGCAGCCTCCCAAACAAAAAGTGTTTATATATATATATATATATATATATATATATATATATATATATTACATTTTTCCTATTCATTCAATTGGCCGGTTATTGTGAATTGTGATTGATTTTGCTCATATGCACAATAATGCCATCAAAAATTGACTTTATTTTTGAAGATTGACTTTAAAACTCTATTTTATAAAAACACTTTCTTTAATACGATTTATATATTTAAATTTGTTATGAAATCGAAAATACTCAAATAACATATAAACTTCAGGGTTGGCTAAGACACTCAAGAAATATTCCCCCTTCAAACGATATAGTTGATATGTTGATTATTTTTCGCCCTCTAATTTAGTTTTCTGGCTCCACCCCTGTATATGGCGGTTTGAAAACCACTTCAATGTCACTTCCGAGATCTTAACCAGTGGAAAGTGTCTAAATCCATTCAAGCTATATATTGATCCATGGATAATGGGTATTCTTTTACCTATTCGCAGCTATGCAATCGGTGCAATCAAATAGACTTACCGAAAAAATGTGAGTTGCACCTCTGTTGGTATGGCTTGCCTGATTTGTGGCTGTTGTTGAGAGTTGTTCGGCATTGAGAATTTACAAGCCATGTTAGCTCTTTATAAGATACATGTGTTACTCCACTCATTACCGATTAGTTTTGATTTGGAACCCCATATATTTTTAATATGGTATCAGATCAATTTTTCATATGAATGGCTATTTCGTCCGCATGTTCAATCCACGTGTTTGTCTTATATAATGTCACACTTGAGGGGATGTATTTAGATTTGTCCCACATTGGGAATTTATAAGCTTTAGCTTTTTATAAGTTATTCCACTCATAACCAATTAGTTTTGAGTTGCAACCCATGTATTCTTAATTAATAGCTGGCGAACATCTCTGGCAAAGTTGTCTGATGCTATGGAAAAATCAGTTCCGATTTGAAGCCTTGATCTTGAATGCTAGTTTGAAGTCAAATGTTCAAGCTTTCTCTCACAAATACAACCAGGAAGGGGGTTTGCATAAAAGCTCTCTCCCAAGTCCCAACTTTGGTAACTCACCAACCTCCCTCATATATGGGCCTCCCGCACGATCCTTGTGAATCTTCTTTACTATAGATCGAAATTTCTTCCAAGAAATCTTTCCCTCATCAAACTCCTCAACCAGTTTCCAAAATTCATCCTGCATGAAGGAAAACAGAAACAAAGAACTTAAATAATGCCTTGTAGGTTTTCTAAAATTGCAAGTTTCACCTTCAACTTCCATTAAAATCCCCCAAGAATCCGTTTGCATCTTGCCCACCAACTACAATCTTGGGTCCACCCTTGAGTGTAAGCATGACAAATGACTGGAATATTATGCTTACATATCTCGATTAATGGTTTTTTTTGAAACCCTTGAGACGTCTATGACCTTGTACTGCCTTGGCCATGTTGCCATCAATCATCACTGTCGAGGTGCTTGAGGAGAAACGGTAATAGAAATTATGGATATAGAAATGGATCGTCGGATTTGATTTTGAAATAATAGATTTCAAACGACTCCATAGAGTAAGAACTTGAAAGCCATCATTGTGATAAAAATATTTAAGAATAATAACTAATGAATTTTAAATCCATAGATTTAGAAAATAAACAAAGAATGGATTTATCTGACTGATTTGAAATTCTTTCATTCCAAATCCCTCGGTCCAAATAAAAACCTTGCTTTAAATGAAGATTCCACTTTTATTGGTATGTTGTTCCACTTTTAAGGAACAACCAGAGTTTTGCGACTCTGGTTATTATAAGATAATAATTAGCCACTGTAGTGATGGTTTTTTGTTGTTAGATATTAATTAGTAGTTATGGTGAATTGATCCTTTATCGTTATATATTAATTAATCACTAAAACGACAAAATCTTAGTTCTTAAATGTTAGTTAATAGCTATAATTGATACGACTCTTTTTGTCAAATACTGATTACTTGCTATAGAGGGATGACCCTCGTTGCTAAACATTCAATAGTTGTGGTGTTGCGACTTTTTGTTGCTTCACGGGGTGTTATGACCTTCATTGTTTTTTTTGATTTTATTACGGTGGTATGACTCTGTTCGAGATCTACTGCTAGTTGTGTTGTAGTGGGCCCTTGTATTGATGATTTATTTATGAATGATGAATAGGAAGAGAAAGAAACAAGGAATTGTCCTACAATGGGATGTGTTCTTGCTGACCTATGTATAATGCCATAAATTGTGCCATGACTAACAACTATCATTTGTAACCTAGAGGTATGCGCTTGATCAGTCAATTAGTATCAATGTGGGGTCACGGGTTTGAGCTGCTCAGGAAGCAATTTCTAGGGGGAATTGCTGGGCGTGATGTACCCAGCAATTCTTCTGTGCGCTTGTGGACGGATATGCAATCCGCTACCGTCTAAGATCTAACAAGTGTGGCCCATTGACACCTACGTTGTGCAGCCCCTCATGTCTGCTTGTCGTTTAATGAAGCGCTTTACGCTGCCACCGTATAAGAAATAATCTTTTGCAATGCTTACAACTATATCTTTTGGCTTAGTGAAACGTGCTTATCGTAATGGGAATATATATATATATATATATATATATATATATATATATATATATATATATATATATATATATATATGTGTGTGTGTGTGTTTGTGTTGTAATGTTTTTGTTGGGAACCAGTTTATGGGAGAGAGAAATGTCAATTTTTTATTAATTGGCGTCATTAACACTTAATATGTCAGTTGGAATTTGGGGTGCCATCTTGTTATTACTTATTGTTGGGATATACTACATTTGATATGAAAAAGTATGTCTGCTCACTAATGATGCAAAATTGAAGAAGATTAAGATAACCGATGATAGTATCAGTTCCAACCTATGATCAGTTCAACATGTCTCAATCAAAATGTCAAGAACTGGAGATCAGATCAGCAGGCCTCGACGAAACTTCAAAACCGACGGTCCTGAACCTATGACAGAGATATTACTGTTAGGATCGAAGTAGTATTTAGAAGGGGGTTGAATAAACACTTGATCAGTCGCTTCGAGATACAACAGACTGCTAAGTACTGCGGTAGAGTCCCAATCTGATGCAAGTCAAAGACAGCTCTTATGAACAGTGTGGAAAGTGTCTACTGGACATGTGAATGAAAACTGGAGGCAAATCAAGTACAGAAAGTAAATGACACAGTAGATTTTTCTTGAAGTTCGAAGCACAAACACTTCTACATCTCCCATCTTCCTTTGCAAGGAAAGATACACTAGAAATTTGGTTTACACTCTTTACAGGATACAACCTATTTATGATAATACCACACATAGCTTAAGCTTCTGGTCTTACACAGATCAACAAAGATTACAAAGATTTCAAAACTAAGTATGAATGAGTACAAGAATTTTTTGAACACTCTTTCTCTCAAAAGATATAAAACAATATATGGCTTGAGTGTTCTTGAGCAGTAGACTATTAAAGTCAGATCTTCACGATTTCTGAATGCTTTGTTACTGCTCTGTGAAAAGTGCTTGAATGATTTAATGATTGCTTGATACATTCGTGAGTCCAGAAGTTCTTTCTTCAATCTGCTTCTGACGTATTTATAGCACTTAAAGTGCGACAACTTTTTTCATATTTAAGGAAACGAGCGTATTCAGCTTCCAAATTAGCGTCCAAATTCATTTTGTGTTCTTTCCAAATCCGTTAACAACGGTTAGTGTTTCAGACGTGTTTGGTGACGCTGATAAGGTAGTGCAGTGCTCAACTTACTATTGACATCATATCTTCTATTGCGTTTTTGTCTTGTTGCGATCATCGTCTGCTGACTCTTCTCATTGACTTAGTCTACTGGATTGAAGTCGACTGATATATTTCGGTGGTCTCGTTTCTTTATCTACTAATATCTTCAAGCGGTAGGTTTTCTTGACTACTCGGTAGACTTTTGTTAAAGGAGTAGTCTCTTTCTTCTGCTGAACCTTGTTGATCAATCGATAGAGAGTCTGATCAACCGGTAGACTCTTGTTAGGTCAGTAGGCTTCTTGAAGCGGTAGACTCTTCAAGAGGTAGATTTTGTTATCACCAAAACAGTTTTCCCCTTTTTCTGTGATGCAACACTTGAACATAGAGTCTTTTCTTAGAACGATGGTCTTTTCTTAGAACGATGGACAACATATCAGATCTGAAAATAAAAGCTTACAAAATAGTGGGGAGCAATATATACCAGTAATAAGCAGATGATGAGAAGTAATCAAGCCGTCAATATTAAAAAGAAAATCATTTTGATATAAAATGACTTTTGTTAAAATCCTTACAACAAGTCATTAGGCTATTGCAAGGGAATAAGTGATACAGGGGAACAACACTTGAAAATAGTACAAAGATGCATGCATGAGCCTAATTACAAGAGAGAGGAAATTTATAATGAAAAAAATAAGAACAAAATCCTAAGGTATCTTCAAAGTAATCTTCTCAGCTTCTTGTCTTTCTCTCCTATCTTCCTCCATTTTCTCATCGTACTCCTTTTCCGCCTTTCAGATTTTGCTTGGTAATATTCAGTCCAAGCACCGTAATAAATAATGCATGAGAATGTTAGATGATCGATAAACCCATGTCGGGTTTATTTAGATAAGCGATAAACCCATGTAAACATCTAGAGTAAGCAGTAAGGCAACTTTAAGGTAAAGCAGTTTACGAAGATCTGAATTTTTAAGAAAGACATTTTTCGAAGGTGTATTGTATAAAATTCAGTAGGTTTGTAGTGTTTGAGTGAACACAAGGGATATATATAGCTGGGTTTAGGGCATAGTTATCTAATATGGATTTATATGACACATTTTTGATAGGTGTCACTCAATCATGATTTAAGCAGAAGACAAAGGAGATAGTGTAGTAGATGTCAGAAATTTAAATTATATTAAGTGCAAAACGACAAAAAATGTTAAAGAAATACATTACAATCTTATAACAACTGTTTAGTCCTGTCAAAGGTCTCTGTCGGTACAGTCGTTGTCGGAGACCTCGGGGTTGGTGTTCTTTGCTGGGGTTGAGGTCTCTGCTGGGTTGGGTGGCCTCTACCAGTTGATTGATCTCTACTGGTTGGTTGACCTCTTCCAATTGAAGCTCTACTGTTAGGCGTCTATTCTCTACAGGTACTTGCTGGTTGTTTGCTGGTCGCCCCTGAAGAAGGTTTTCCTACTTGCCAGCGCTTTGCATGATTTAATGTAAGTCTTTGATTTGAGAGGCAAAGACGACTTGCATGTTTGTTATTGATCTGAGAATGCAACATGCATGGTCTCAATCTGTTAGCCCAATTCTAGCTTTCCTAACTTGGCAGAGAGTTCAGTAGATGTATCCACAACAAACTTCGGAAATCTTGACACTTTTTCAGAAAGATGCTGGATATCTTGTTTTATTTGCACGAATTGATAGTCAGCGTGCGTTTGGTAGTTACCAATGATCGAGAACGTATCTCTTTCTTCATTTTTCAGCTTCCTTACTTCTCCTGCCAAGTTTGATATGGAATTGGTTAGATGAGACAGTTGTTCAGCAACATTTAAAGGTATATCTTCAAGTTCCAAGTCAGGGAACTCTAGATATAATAGCTACAGCTTCAAGCGTAATTGTAGTAGAAGCCTCTGAAACTGGAATATCCTCCACTCGAGTATTGGTAGAGGTAGTAGGTGCATCAGTGATAAATGTTACTTTTACACATATTTTGCTGTGGGTTTCTAGTTTTCATATTGATTCCTTGACGATTTTACGCTTTTTTGTATATATTTGTTGATTTTAGGAATCTAGGTAGAAGTGCATAAAAGTGAAAGATTTGAGCTAATTAATGATGAAAAGGACCAAACCGAGAGAACATGTTGAAAGAAGGACGAAAGGGTAAATTTAACTCCATGTGTCGAGCATTGGGTATCAAAAATATAATTTTAGCGATCGATCAGGACTCAAGTCGCTATCGATCGTGGCATCATGTGATTTTAAAGGCTGAATTTTCTCCAGATCGAACACAAGGATTGTGCCGATCGATCGCCAGTTGCTAAAAAATCAGGATTTTATTCATTTTTGAAGAGTTTTTGTCCACCAAGAAGAGTGATTTCTCATGCACTATAAAAAGAACTCATTGGATGAATTTTGGGGACTTTTGGCATATATGCAGACCTAAGGAGCAGCCTCCAACCATCGTCCATATCGTCGAAAGCCATTGAAGAAGAACAACAACGCAAGATACGGAACGACGGAGCAACGCATGGAGTCACTACCTCGTTTATTCGAACTTCTGGACTTGTTTATCTTTTATTTTCCGATTTTGATGTTTATGATGTTGCAAAACATGGTTAAACTTTGTTTCATTATAATTGTTTAGGTTTGCTTATCAATACTAGGGGATCCCAAGTTTGAACACAAGATTTAAATATTAAGTTTTTTTTTATTGAATTCTTATAATCTCTGAGCATTTAAGTTTTTAATGCTTTTAGAGGATTAACTACATTTTGAATGATTTTTGTTATTGCGATTGATGTTGACCATACGATATTGCAATATGGCATAGTAAATTAAGCCGTGAGTTTTAGATAGAAGCTGACCAAGTAAAATCTAACACTCGTGTGATAGCAATAATTTACCAAAATCGAAGGTTAGTAGTTATCACAAATTGTCATGCGACATTAATTGTTCAATAAGAACACGCGAGTGGTTTATTGTAATATTAATATTAGACTTGTTATAGATTGACCATAGTATAACAAATGCATTAGAAAAACTCGTCATCTTAGAATGTAGGATATTAAATCTCAATTAATAGGAGAATTATGAGGGATAACATCGGTGAACCGAAGTCTTGATAATTGTTTCTATCGAATTTCTTCATTCTCTATTACTGCTTGGGTTGGATGTTGTGTTTTTAGTCAATTTAGTATAATAATCTCTTACAAATTATCAGTTAAACATAGTTAAACTATTTGAATTTGATAATTACATAAAAGTTGACAACCGTGCATTTGTGGTATAATCGCGCTACACTGAAATTTTATTGTTTAAATAAATCACGATCAAGTTTTTGGCGCTGTTGTTGGGGACAAGTTTAAGTAATATCACACGAGACTAGTTTACTGTAATTTAGCAACTTTTGCTTCTTTTTTCTGATTTTCTATTACTATTACACATACTCTTCTTCTTTGGTTTAAATTTTTATAGGTATTTCTTAGTGTATGCTAAGGAGTGGCAAGGCTATCTTTGAGCCTTTTGATCTCGAAATTGAGAGAACGTTTCTTAAAAGACTATGAGAAGCTCGAGTAATGCGGAAAACAACCAAGAAAAGGACGGAGAGGATGAAAGACGGAACGAGGAGGTACCTATCATGCAATCACTTATGGACTATGCTCAGCCCTCATTCCATGGATCATTGTCTAGCATCATAGACCGAGCATACATGCGAATATTTTGAAATTAAGCCCGCCATCATAAATGATCCAGCACTCAGTCCAATTTGGAGGATCGGTTACTGATGATCCTAATGCTGACTTCTACAACTTCTTGGGATTTGTGATACTTTAAACATAATGACGACACTGACGACGCCATCAATTTACGACAGTTTCTCTTTTCATTAAAGGATAAAGCTAAATCTTGGTTACATTCACTGCGTGCAGGATCTCTTACTACCTGAGATGTAATGGTGCAAATATTCCTATAAAAGTATTTCCCACCATCCAAGACCACTAAGATGCGAAATGATATTATTTGTGCAACATGGTCCGACATCACTATATAAAGTTTGGAAACACTTCAAGGACCTACTAAGTAAATGCCCACATCATGGCCTCACCATTTGGCTTCACGACAAACATTTTATAATGGTTCACTTTCTGCAAATGGATCTATGGTTGATGCAGCATCAGGAGGTACCATTATGAGAAAGACACCGGAAACAACATATGAACTGTTGGATGAGATGACTTCTAATAGCTATCAGTGGCAATCCGAGAGAAAAATATCAAGGAACAAACCCGGAGTTTATCAAGTGGATGAAGTCACTATTGTGAGCGCCTAAATTGAGGCATTGAACAAAAAGCTAGATAGCATGAACATGACAACAATGCAAGTCAATTGATCACTTGTGACTTATGTGGAGGCGATCATCCAAGCAGGGAATGCCAAGCAGGTAACCCGTTTTATCAAGCTAATGAAAGTGTTAATTTTTTGGGAAATCGACCACCACAAAATAACTCATATTCAAATAACTACAATCAACCATGGAGGAATCATCCGAACTTCTCTTGGTCCAACCAAAAGAATGTGTTGAACCCACAACCACCACTGGGCTACCTACCAAACTGAGTTGGGAGGAATTGATGATCAAACTCTTTACATCGACTGAGACAAGGTTGAAAAACCAAGACACATCGATAAAGAATTTGGAGACTCAAGTGGGGCAATTAGCAACCATCCTAGCCGGGAGAGCACAAGGGTCATTACCTAGCGACACTGAAAGGAATCTACGAGAGCAAATCAAAGTCATAACACTGAGGAGCAAAAAATAGGTTGATGTGAAGAATGCTAGAAAGAATCACGAGCGAGAGGATGAAATAGTTGAGAAAACGAGGGATCAAACATGCGACAAAGGCAAGTCCCATCACACCACCTGCTAAGGTACATATCCCCCTCATATTTCCCGCTGCATATAAGAGAGAAAAATTAGATGCTAAATTTGCTAAGTTTCTTGATTTGAATAAAAATCTCCATGTTGGCATACCTTTTATTGATGCTATATGGCAAATGCTGAATTATGCTAAGTTCTTAAAGGAGATATTGCTAACAAGCGGAGCATGAGACTAAAAATTTGTCTGAGGAGTGTTCTGCTGTCAGTCAAAACAATTCACCTCCGAAGTTAAAAAGGATTCAAGGAGTTTTATGATACCTTGTAATACTTCATTTCATAAATCATTGTGTGATTTGGGTGCAAGTGTAAATCTGATGACTTTATTTGTTTATGTGAAGTTCGGTTTAGAGAGTTAAAACCTATTTAAGTGTAACTACAAATGATGGATAAGTCCATCAACTACGGCAGACAAGTCCATCAACTTTCCACAAGGGATCGTTGAGTACGTGCCAATCAAGGTTGACAAATTCACCATTCGGATGATTTTATTGTGTTGGACATGAAGGAAGATGCTGAGATGCCATTGATCCAAGGAAGGCCATTCCTAGCGACATTAAGGGTATTAATCTATGTCCAAGAAGGGAAGTTGAACCTCTATGTAGGATACGATCAAATCAGTTTTAATATATTTTAAACTTTGTGATATCCCCGAAATGATTAATTGCAACTTGGTGCATTAATTGTGTTAATATGATTAATTATGTGGTAATTAATTATGTGTTGGAATTATTATGTTGAAATGTTTAGTCACATGGTAGATGTGATCGGGTTACATTTCAGGGTACATGTTGAGCATGTTGGGAATTAGGGTTGGAAGCATGATTTATTTGCCTTGGTTAGCAATTAATTAGAAATCATGTGTTTAATTGATATTTTGGTGCATTTGGTTTAATGCTTTGGAAAATATCATGTTGGGGTGTTTTATACACCATGGGTTGTGGATTGCATTTTTAATTAAACCCAATCCCCTTTTATACCCTTATAACCCCCCCACCTTTACCAACACCCACACTTTACCAAAATCAAATCCACAAACCCTTCTTCCTTCCATTTTCGAGCTCAAGCTTTGGGGTGAAGAGAAACCTTTCAAAAATCTTGATTTGTGGAGATTGTTGGGTGATTTGAGGTCCCCAAGAGGTATGGATACCTCATGGTTAATTTTGTAAGGTTTTGTTTGAGTTTGGTATGATTTTGAAGGGTTTTGAAATGGGTTTGTGTTGGGTTGTTGTGGGTTTGGTTATATGTTAGATTTATACTTGTTTTGAAGTATATTTTGGTGGTTTAAGTTGTCATTTTTGTTGTTGTTTGATTGTATAAGTGTTGGGATGGATTGGATGAGATTTTGGAGCAAAAATGGCAGAAAATCGCGCCTCTGTGCGAGGCGATCGATCGCCTGAAAAGAGGCGACCGATCGCCAAGAGACAGTAGGCTTTTTGCGGGTTAGGCGATCGATCGCCTAAAATGAGGCGACCGATCGCCGAGAGGCAGTAGCCAAATCAAAGGAATGGCGATCGATCGCCATGTTTGAGGCGACCGATCGCCGCAGTGAAAATTTTGAGGCGACCGATCGCCTGGGTGAAGCGATCGATCGCCGCCAGTGGATTTTTGGAAAATGGTTTATTTTGTTAAATTTTTGGTATTTGGCTATTATTTGGCTTCTAATATGGGGTTGTGTGATTGTGTAGAACCATCCCAGGTAGCAACGCAACCAAGGAACTGAAGCCATATCAAATCCACTTTTGGAAAGGTACGTAGTGGACGTACGGGCACCCCAACGGTACATGTATCTTATATACTCATTGTTTATGCATTGTGGATGCGAGTATATATGTGGTATTGCATTGTGGATGCAAATACATGTTATGCATGATGTTTATAGATGCATATGATTATTGGTGCATATCCCATGAGTCGTGGTCATCCCTTGATGATTTTAATGCTTGCCGCTATTTGTTTGGTTCCGCTAAATGTGAAGCGAGGGGTGGGAGCGCCGCATGTCACATTTGAGCGTGGTTATCATATAGGGCGAGGAAAGGGTATTTGCCGCTCAATGAGAGGCGAGGGGTGGGAGTCCCGCATGTCCATTGAAGCGAGGTTATCCTATGCCGCCTATATGTAAATAAGCGAGGGGCATTAAAATACATTGTGATGGACAGACTAGGGATTGGTGATCAGTATTTGGTATTGATGAGCTGGTATATGTCATGACATGTTTTGACCATTAAAAATAATCTGTTGATTATACTCATGAGTTATGGTACAGGGACAACCAAACGGGAAGCGTTTGAAATGCATTGGAAAACAGGAAGTGTTTTATTATGATTATGCATTTACGCTTTATCTTCATATTGTGTTGAATATGAATGATTATTATTGCTCATGTTTGGGGGTTGTCCTTGTAGGTACACGTTTGGCATGATAGGAGGGCTAGACGGGTTGAAACAGTGAGCTTGAAGAGCATCTTTGGTAGATGAAGGACATGATTATTTTTCCTAGTGTCTACTCTAGGAGTAGTGTAAAACTAGTTGATAGCATTCATTTGATGGGGAATGTAATTAATCCATTTTTGGTAGTCCTTATTTTTGGCATGTAATGCTTAAGCTCATAAACTCAACACGTCCTTTCTTACTCTGATTATTTATTTAGCTCTATTATGCCTTGGTTCCGCATTTAAGGATTAGGGTCCTTACATTAGTGGTATCAGAGCAGTGGTTAGAGAACCCGGGAACGAGTGAAGGGTAGCCTTAGCATGATTGGCTAGGTGCTTACATTTAAAGCATGTTTTTGCATGTGGTGCATATTAATGTATATTCTGTTATACTAACATGCGTATTCTCATTCCTGTTATCTAACGGCATAACATATATATTGCTTTGGAACTGTTGTTAACATTTGTGTTACAGCATGGCTGCTAATGAGGAGGTTGGAGATGTTGGTAGTGTGAACGCAAGCGTTGGACAAGTGAACCCTCTACCTCCACCGGCCGTAGGCATGGAACCCATAGCTCAGTTATTACTACCGGGTGAGATCAGTCTGACGCAATTTCTGTCTTACCATCCGCCCCGGTTTGAGGGGACAGAGTCCGGAGAAGAGGCTGAAGAGTGGCTGGAAAGACTTGAACAGATCTTTGTATCGGCTCCTTGTGCTGTTACAGCTTGGCTGAGGCTGGCGGAGTTTCAGTTAGCAAAGAAACCTCTCATGTGGTGGAGGAGCACGGTGATGGAGCTAAGAGCACTAGGTGCTGTGATTGATTGGACACTCATCAGGACTAGGTTTTTGAACCGGTACTTCTCCGCAGTGGCGAGACAGACAAAGGAGGATGAATTTACAAGTTTGAAACAGGGGAACATGACGGTGTCAGACTATGCCACGCGGTACTCTTCGTTGCTGAGGTATGTCCCCCACATTGCCACTAATGGGCACGCAAAGATGAGAAACTTTATGAAGGGGTTGCGACCGGAGCTCTATGACCGGGTTATCACTAATAACCCAACTTCTTTTGATGATGCTCTCACAAGGGCGGAGCTTGCCGAGCTTGGGGTGGGAGCTTATTCTAGTGCTATGCCACCACCGGTACCGCAACAGAGGCATACTAATGACAGTTTGAGGCCTTGGGGAGAGCCATTGAAACCCCGTGGTGCCTCTTCATCTTCGCGATTTGGTGGAAAGAAATTCTTTGGACAGAAGCAGGAGGGCAAGAAGGGCAATTGGTCCGCCAACCGAGGATCTTCACAAGGGGATAGGCCGGGAGAGCCGAGGTGCAACAATTGTGGAGGGCCACATTCTTCAAACAAGTGTCCTGCATGTTATATCTGTGGCAAGATGGGCCACATCGCTCGGTATTGCCCCACCCGGGGAGGACAGTCTGAGTTTCAGGACAACAGGCCGAGGTTTGATGATAGGACGGTGCAGCAGAGGCAGCAGTTTGGGCCTCGACCATCGGGAGGTCAGACAGTAGGACCGCCCCAGGGACAGGTGTATGCACTGACCAGAGAGCAGCCCCAGGCAGCCCCAGAGGAGGTGATCGCCGGTACGTGTCATTTATTTACGTACCCTGCTTTTATTTTGATCGATACAGGTGCCTCCCACTCTTTTGTGTCTGTTGGTTTTGTGGAAAGACACCATATGCGCACGTCTTCTTTACCCACGCCTCTCCTTGTCTCGACACCCACTGGAAGAAATGTCGTTGCTGATCAGTTTATGGCAGACTGCCTCATTTATTTTGAGGGCAACGAATTGAGGTCAGACTTGATTGTGTTGGGCATGTCAGACTTCGACTGCATCTTGGGTATTGATATTCTGAACAGATATCAGGCAGTGGTAGATTGCCGGCAGAGGACAGTGAAGTTCAGACCTGAATTGGGCAGTCAGTGGACTTTCTATGGCAACGGTTCTTGTGCGAAGATTCCGTTGATTTCAGCGATCAAGATGACTCAACTGTTGGAACGTGGACACACGGGCTATCTCATCTATGCCGTGGACACGTCTGGGAAGAATAAGGAGTTAAGAGTTGAGGATGTACCAGTAGTGGCAGAGTTCGTTGATGTATTCCCAGAAGAGATCCCAGGATTCCCACCGGCTAGGGAAGTTGAGTTTGGGATCGAGTTGCTGCCAGGGACATCCGCTATCTCTCGTGCACCTTATAGGATGGCACCGGCTGAGTTGAGAGAGTTGAAAGAGCAGTTGCAGGATCTCCTTGACAGGGGATATATACGCCCGAGCGTGTCGCCATGGGGCGCACCGGTTCTCTTTGTGAAGAAGAAGGACGGTTCGATGCGGTTGTGTATCGATTACCGACAACTGAATAAGGCTACAGTGAAGAACAAGTATCCTCTCCCAAGGATAGATGACTTGTTTGATCAGTTGCAAGGTACCAGGGTGTATAACAAGATTGATTTGAGATCCGGGTATCATCAGATTCGAGTCAGAGAGGAAGATGTGCAGAAGACAGCATTCCGGACCCGATATGGACATTATGAGTTCCTAGTGATGCCGTTCGGCGTGACGAATGCTCCAGCGGTCTTTATGAGTCTGATGAACAGAGTGTTTCAGCCGTATCTTGATCAGTTCGTCATTGTGTTTATTGACGACATTCTCATCTACTCCCGGAGTGAGGAAGAGCATGTGAAACACTTGAGGACAGTGCTTCAGATTCTCAGAGAGCATCAGTTGTATGCTAAGCTCAGTAAGTGTGAATTTTGGCTGAGCAGTGTAGTGTTTCTGGGGCATGTCATATCGAGCAGTGGGATATCTGTAGATCCCAAGAAGATTGAGGCTGTGATGGAGTGGGCTGCCCCCACTTCTGTGCCTGAGATTCGGAGCTTCCTTGGTTTGGCCGGATATTATCGGCGCTTTGTCGAGGGCTTTTCGAAGATTGCCAAGCCGCTGACTCAGTTGACCCAGAAGGGTGTACCTTTCTTTTGGTCAGAAGCTTGTGAGGAGAGCTTCCAGGAGTTGAAGCACCGGTTGACGACGGCGCCAGTGTTAGCGATCCCTACGGAGAACTCCAGATTTGTTCTGTATACTGACGCATCACTTCAGGGCCTTGGGTGTGTTCTGATGCAAGATAAGCATGTGGTAGCTTATGCATCGAGGCAGTTGAAGCCGCATGAGACCAGATATCCAGTTCATGACTTGGAATTGGCGGCTATCATCTTCGCCCTGAAGATTTGGAGGCATTATTTGTATGGTACGTCGTTTACCATATACACGGATCACAAGAGCCTCAAGTTTTTATTCACTCAGGCAGAGCTGAACATGAGGCAGAGGAGATGGATGGACCTACTCAAGGACTATGACTGTGAGATAGAGTACCATCCGGGGAAAGCCAATTTGACAGCAGATGCTTTGAGCCGGAAAGTGAGGAGTTCTGCTGAGGACGTCATCCATTTGTCTGCTATGATGACCTCCTATTGCCATCTGGGCTATGATTTTGACATTGATGCATCACCTGTGTATGTATCGACCTTGTTAGCTGAGCCAGATATCTATGAGAACATCAGGAGAGCTCAGAGATCAGATGATGAGGTTCAGAGGTGGTTATCTTTAGTACATCTTGGTCAGCCAACGAAATTCAGAGTGGCCGACGACGGATCCTTGAGATTGGGTAACCGTTGGGTGGTTCCGAGTACGCCGGAGTTACGTAGAGGGATCTTGGAGCGAGCTCATAGTAGCAGACTTAGCATCCACCCAGGCGGGAAAAAGATGTATAAAGATCTGCGTGGCCAGTTTTGGTGGAAGAGAATGAAATCAGATGTCGTCGCTTTTGTAAAGAGGTGTTTGATCTGCCAGCAGGTTAAGGCAGAGAGACAGAGACCTGGCGGCGAATTGAGAAGCTTGGAGATACCGAAGTGGAAGTGGGAACACATTTCCATGGACTTCGTGACTCATTTGCCGAGGAGTACTTCAGGCTTTGATGCTATTTGGGTGATTGTGGACAGATTGATTAAGGTAGCCCACTTTATCCCCTATAGCATGACTTTCACCTTTTTGAGGATGGCGCAGTTGTATATTAGAGATGTGGTGAGATTGCATGGGATCCCCGTTTCCATAGTGTCAGATCGATATCCGCGATTCACATCTCATTTCTGGGAAGGTCTTCAGTTAGCCTTGGGAACTGAAGTCAGATTGAGCACTGCATATCATCCTCAGACGGATGGCCAGACCGAGCGTACAATTCAGACGCTCGAGGACATGTTAAGAGCTTGTGTTTTGGTGTTCGAGGCCTCTTGGCAGGATTCAGTTCCTTTGGTAGAGTTTTCTTATAACAACAGCTACCAGGCGAGTATTCAGATGGCTCCGTTTGAAGCTCTTTATGGCAGACGGTGTAGATCACCCTTGTGTTGGGATGATTTGGACCGCAAATCGGTCGGAGGACCGGAGTTGATTCGGGAGATGGAAGAAAAGATAAAGACGATAAGGCAGAAAATGAAAGCGGCCCAGGACAGACAGGCAGCTTATGCAAATAAACGGCGGAGACCGTTGGAATTTCAGTTGGGAGATAAGGTCTTTTTGAAGATCTCGCCTTTCAGAGGCGTTGTGCGATTTGGGATGCGCGGGAAAGTGTCTCCGAGGTATGTTGGACCGTACGAGATTTTGCAGCGCATTGGCACCTTAGCTTACCGACTGGCTTTGCCGCCTTCTTTATCTGGTATACATGATGTGTTTCATGTGTCTATGCTGCGGAAGTATGAGCCGGATCCGTCGCATGTTTTACAGCCTTCCGAAGTTCAGTTAGAGTCCGATGTGTCTTATGTGGAACGGCCTGTTAGAATTCTGGATCGAGCAGACCGCAGACTTCGGAATAAAGTGATACCTATGATCAAGGTTCAGTGGGATCGCAGGGGTGTCGAGGAGGCTACGTGGGAGACGGAGCGGCATATGGTGCAGCACTACCCGGAACTATTCTCTGGTATGTGTTTATGTTTAGTTTCTTTTGGGGTAAGTGCATGTGATTTCGAGGACGAAATCTTATAAGTAGGGGCGTATTGTGATATCCCCGAAATGATTAATTGCAACTTGGTGCATTAATTGTGTTAATATGATTAATTATGTGGTAATTAATTATGTGTTGGAATTATTATGTTGAAATGTTTAGTCACATGGTAGATGTGATCGGGTTACATTTCAGGGTACATGTTGAGCATGTTGGGAATTAGGGTTGGAAGCATGATTTATTTGCCTTGGTTAGCAATTAATTAGAAATCATGTGTTTAATTGATATTTTGGTGCATTTGGTTTAATGCTTTGGAAAATATCATGTTGGGGTGTTTTATACACCATGGGTTGTGGATTGCATTTTTAATTAAACCCAATCCCCTTTTATACCCTTATAACCCCCCCACCTTTACCAACACCCACACTTTACCAAAATCAAATCCACAAACCCTTCTTCCTTCCATTTTCGAGCTCAAGCTTTGGGGTGAAGAGAAACCTTTCAAAAATCTTGATTTGTGGAGATTGTTGGGTGATTTGAGGTCCCCAAGAGGTATGGATACCTCATGGTTAATTTTGTAAGGTTTTGTTTGAGTTTGGTATGATTTTGAAGGGTTTTGAAATGGGTTTGTGTTGGGTTGTTGTGGGTTTGGTTATATGTTAGATTTATACTTGTTTTGAAGTATATTTTGGTGGTTTAAGTTGTCATTTTTGTTGTTGTTTGATTGTATAAGTGTTGGGATGGATTGGATGAGATTTTGGAGCAAAAATGGCAGAAAATCGCGCCTCTGTGCGAGGCGATCGATCGCCTGAAAAGAGGCGACCGATCGCCAAGAGACAGTAGGCTTTTTGCGGGTTAGGCGATCGATCGCCTAAAATGAGGCGACCGATCGCCGAGAGGCAGTAGCCAAATCAAAGGAATGGCGATCGATCGCCATGTTTGAGGCGACCGATCGCCGCAGTGAAAATTTTGAGGCGACCGATCGCCTGGGTGAAGCGATCGATCGCCGCCAGTGGATTTTTGGAAAATGGTTTATTTTGTCAAATTTTTGGTATTTGGCTATTATTTGGCTTCTAATATGGGGTTGTGTGATTGTGTAGAACCATCCCAGGTAGCAACGCAACCAAGGAACTGAAGCCATATCAAATCCACTTTTGGAAAGGTACGTAGTGGACGTACGGGCACCCCAACGGTACATGTATCTTATATACTCATTGTTTATGCATTGTGGATGCGAGTATATATGTGGTATTGCATTGTGGATGCAAATACATGTTATGCATGATGTTTATAGATGCATATGATTATTGGTGCATATCCCATGAGTCGTGGTCATCCCTTGATGATTTTAATGCTTGCCGCTATTTGTTTGGTTCCGCTAAATGTGAAGCGAGGGGTGGGAGCGCCGCATGTCACATTTGAGCGTGGTTATCATATAGGGCGAGGAAAGGGTATTTGCCGCTCAATGAGAGGCGAGGGGTGGGAGTCCCGCATGTCCATTGAAGCGAGGTTATCCTATGCCGCCTATATGTAAATAAGCGAGGGGCATTAAAATACATTGTGATGGACAGACTAGGGATTGGTGATCAGTATTTGGTATTGATGAGCTGGTATATGTCATGACATGTTTTGACCATTAAAAATAATCTGTTGATTATACTCATGAGTTATGGTACAGGGACAACCAAACGGGAAGCGTTTGAAATGCATGGGAAAACAGGAAGTGTTTTATTATGATTATGCATTTACGCTTTATCTTCATATTATGTTGAATATGAATGATTATTATTGCTCATGTTTGGGGGTTGTCCTTGTAGGTACACGTTTGGCATGATAGGAGGGCTAGACGGGTTGAAACAGTGAGCTTGAAGAGCATCTTTGGTAGATGAAGGACATGATTATTTTGCCTAGTGTCTACTCTAGGAGTAGTGTAAAACTAGTTGATAGCATTCATTTGATGGGGAATGTAATTAATCCATTTTTGGTAGTCCTTATTTTTGGCATGTAATGCTTAAGCTCATAAACTCGACACGTCCTTTCTTACTCTGATTATTTATTTAGCTCTATTATGCCTTGGTTCCGCATTTAAGGATTAGGGTCCTTACAAACTTTGACACACACACACACACACACCAAGCAAATGTGTTTTAAAGTTAATATGATTGATACTCTTCCTAATGATATGATGCAAGATAAGCAAGGAGAAGACGGAGGCCGAGCTTTGAAACAAAATAGACAAATCAATGGCAATAAGAAGGAGAAGAAAGTGATGATCACATCAAAATCTCATCAGAAACGAGGTAAAATCAGTGAGGAAGACATGGTCTCTATGAATAAAGTCAAACTACGACTGTTTCCAAGGAAGCCAAACTCACAATGGATTGTACCATTCGAAGTAGTCAATGTTTTACCATCCAATGCTATGAAGGTAAGAGATGAAAAGGGCCTTATTCAAGGTCAATGAATAGAGGTTGAGACACAACCACGTGGATGACGTAATCCATTTTGACACTTGAGGTGAATTTGGTAAAAGTCCAGCATGAGACTATAAATCAAGAACCTTTTTAACCATTATCTTCGTTTTTGAATTCCATAGTTATTTACATTTTGTTTCTTATTTTTGATTATTGGTAAGTGAATCCATGTGCGTTGTTCATGTTTCTCAATCATATGGCCCAATAGCTTACGATGAGGAGGACGATAACTGATGGTCGTCATCAAAGGTAAGTACTTGTCTTATTTTTCATGTTTAGTACATTGAGGATCATGCACAATTTAAGTTTGGGGGAGTGCATTACTGTGGCATGCTTTTTCTTTGAAATTGAGTCGGTTCTTGATCACTTATTTTTTTTTGAAATGAGTTCAAACTTAAGAAATAATTGAATTAGAATTACGACTGTATTACATGATGAAACTAATCTTGCTTTACATCTCAACTTGAGTCTTGAAATTTTTGACATGTATGTGGATATCCTTTGTTGGGTTAGTACTTCACAATTGAGGAATATTTTGAGCACATTGAGTCATGATTTTGTGGATTAAATGTAGGACAATGAATTTTTTTTGGGAATTTGATGATTTGTCTTGAGCATCTTAGAGTACTTTAGAACCTATGTGATGACACTTTTAGGCTAACTTTTATAATTATAAACTTGACTTGGACATGATTTAGACGATCTTTGGAACGTTTGAGCATTTCAAGCCTACATTGTTTGTATCATTCCTTAGTGTCCACAATTGAGCTTAATTAGAAAAGAACAGAAATTTCAACTTTTGTTGATAAACTCATTATATCTACCTTTTTATGAACCTAAATATAATTTGTATCCTTACCTTAAGGGAGTACAATGAATTTCTTGCACACTATGTTTTGAGCTATTACAAGGAAAAAGTTCAATGTCTATTGAAAAAGGAAAAAAAAGGCGTAGTGAAATAATAACATATTTGTGATGATGAACCATGTGGAGGTATTACATTGACCAAATTCAGTAAAATCTAATAAAGCTCATAGTCATCAAGTTATAAAGAAAAGAAGAAAAAAAAAGAAAGTTGAAGAATGTGCTAGAATGAAATTAACATATTATGCTCTTCTTTGCTATCTATACCTTTTATTTGAAACCGACACCGAAGGCCTAACATGTAGAGCCTTCAGGTCTAATCACTGTAATAATTTATTTGTTACATCATTATCGTATGTAAAAATTCATTTACTTAAATCTCTTGTTTTATACTTCACAATTACAGTATAACTCTTCTAGAAATTTGACAGAGTTTCCCCGCCATTTGGTCTACCGAGGTAACAAATATAGAATACCGATGCATCAATATCACCATTCCTCAATTAAAAACTAACTAAAAATCATTTCCCAAAACACTCATAAAATGCTCACTTTTCCACAACGCATAAGCACATAAATCAATCCAAAAAAAATGAAACTTCAAATAGTGATACATGCCATATACATGCTTCAAAGGCTCACATACGAAGCATAATTAACAAATACAAATTTTAAACACTTGTAACAATTACATATCCTTATATTAATGTTAGTACCACGCTGCTTGAAGCATTATCATCAATGGTTCAAGCTTACATCCAGGGATGATAAGTTTGTACGTATTATACATGTTTTAGTATAAACAACCCACTACACAGGGTGAACAAACTATTACACAATAATCATAATCATATCAATATATAAATCACAACGCTGCAAATTAAGGTTGATTGAAAATATGCAAAAGTGTACTCCTTGTATTCCGCCAAACCAATAGAGATTTCTTGTGATGTTCCTGTTGATACAATTAATAATATTGAAATGTGACTTAAATCCTCGGATCTCATACCTCTTTCTCACTTGACAAACCTTTATTCAATTGATTTCAACAATTATTCATTCTCTGTTCTAATAATAGCGGCGCTTTGACCCCTCTTATTAGTTATATTAGTGTCACTTTAACCCCACATACTAACTATAGTAGTGACATTTTGACCCCGCATACTAAATACAATAGCGGCACTTTGTCCCCGCATACTAATACAATAGCGACAATTTGATCCCACATACTAAATACAATAGGGAAACTTTGTCCCCGCATACTAAATACAATAGCGCCACTTTGACCACGCATATTAAATACAATAGTGCCACTTTGTCCCCGCATACTAAATACAATAACGGCATTTTGACCCCGCACACTAAATATAATAGCGGCACTTTATCCCCGCATACTAAATACAATAGTGACAATTTGACCCCGCATATTTAATACAATAGAGGCACTTTGTCCCCGCATACTAAATACCATAGCGACACTTTGACCCCGTTTACTAAATATAAAAACGGCACTTTGTCCCCGCATACTAAATACAATAGAGCTAACCATAACCTCTACATCAGTTATAGTTATTAACTCAACATTGTGATGTCCGGGAATTACTGGTGTTAATCCCGGTGTAGTGTTAATCCTTTATGGATTTTAATTGCGGCATTTAGGAATTAATTGTAATGTTGGGTCTCCCGAGGTTGTTAAATCGGGCATTTGGGATCGTTGGATCCAAATGTTGAGATTGTATTCTCATTTTGGTGAAAAACCTATGAGTTGGGTTTTTGGTGGGACTTGGAGTCCGGGGTGCTTTATGTTGGGGCTGGTATGGAGATTTGATGTTAGAGAGAGAGTTTTTGAAAACAGATGATTTTTAATGAATCATGATGTATTTGTGGAGGTATTGGTATATTGGGGTATTTTTGCTATATATACCCATTGGACTCGAGATTTTCGTCATTTGGCACGGAATCACTTCTCTCTATCTCCTCTCCCTCTCATACCATGCAACCCCTCTTTCCCTAACCCTTATCTTTTCTCTTTGGAGAAAAATGACCGGAGGCTCGGTTTAGGAGCCGGATTCTTCAAAGATAAGTTGGTAATCTCCTTCCCCTCGCTTTTATCTTCGTTTTGATTGTGTTTTTGTTGGTTTTGGTTGAGTTTTGGGTTTGGGTTGGTTTGAGTGATTTTGGCGGAAATCAGAAAAATCTTTTGGGTTTGTTTTATTTGAGTTTAACACCCTTGTTGGAGGTCCTTGGGTGTGGATTTGTTGTGGTTTTGGGTTGGGAGGAGTTGGGGTATGATTCGTGGAGGTTTCAAGCACTTGGAAATGGCGTTTTTTGGATTACAGGTCACGGCGATCGATCGCCCGTTTTTGGCGATCGATCGCGCGCAAGCAGTAGCGAAATCAAACAACGAGCGATCGATTGCCAAGGGGCTAGCGATCGATCGCCAGCAGGGGTTTTGTGGTTTTCTTGGCTTTTTCGTGGGATTTTGTATTTGCGACTTAAATGGTCGGCTTCCGGGGCAATGTTCACATTCCAATGGGAATGCTAGACTTTTTAAATGGTTTGGTTGAAGCCAAGTTAATTTAACGGAACTCTCGGTTGAGTTTTTGGCTATCTTTTAAACATTTTAAGCGGATTATTTTTGGGAATTATGCATGCCTAGCCGGGGGCTTTATTTTGGTAATCGTCATGGATTGACGATGGGTTATGAGGTTGCAAACGTGCGTGGGCACGTGATCGCATGCTTATTCTTGATTGTGAGTTGTTTATGTGTTTTAGCACATATTTCTCGAGGCATGGAACTCAAGCAAGGTTTGGCTTGGACTACGAAGACTTAAGGTACGTATGACGTACGAGCATAGCCCTTTATTATAATTGCAATTGTGAGTGCATGGTATGCTATATTGCAATAAATGTACATTGAATTGCATGGTTTATGATAATTACTATGAATGGACATATATATATTGGGAATTATATGGTGCCGCTTTAGAGCGAGCAGTGATTGGGATGTTGTCGCCTTTGAGCGAACATCAGTTATGACGCCACTGCTGTTGAGCATGCGTGAGAATGAAATGCCTCTATTGTAGAGCGAGCAATGAGATTGAACTATGGAACTATAAATGAGATAAATGGGATAATTGTAATCATTGTTTAATGATTGATGTTATGGTTATGATATCGGTACATATGGATTCGTTAATCAATGTAATGATTAACTGGCATTTGGGAATTTGATGATTTCAGTTGTTTTGAGAACAGAGACATTACAGAGAATCCCGGATGAGGATGATACCATCCAGGGAGTATATTTTGTATTTCATGGCATTTACATTGTTGTAAATTATGAATTGTATTATTATGATTGTTGGATTTGGGATATCGATATGCTCACCCCGTGTGGGGGCTGTCTCTGTTGGGGCAGGGTATTAGGTACATCGATGGCTGGGAGTTGAGCTCGAGCTGTGGATTTGAGGTGATTCCAGGATCGAGGTACCAGCGAAGGTATTGAGCATGATACTTTACACCCTAGATACACGCATACTTATTCGATGCTCGCATGTGAGCAGTGTTATGTGTATATGGGTTGTATAAAGAAGGCAAGGGCCTTTCTCTTTTCATTTATGTGTTGCACGCAATTATTTATTGAATTTGTAAATGAACTGAGAACTTGTTAGTGTATTATGATGGTGCATGACATGTATGTTGACTCGAGCAGGGGAACTAGACATTATATGGAATAATGTAAAGAAATTTTATATTTATGCATGATTTAGTATAGCGACAAGTATATTTCCTATACGTGTATGATTATATGCACTAAATGCTTGGATTAATACACTAATAGCGGGTTAAGGGCACGGGGGTCCTTACATTAGTGGTATCAGAGCAGTGGTTATCTCTTTGGGGCTGTTGAGGGCCTGGAACATGCTGATAATAATGGGTAGCACATATTTATGCATGACAGTAGTTAGTGTTGTGTGACACAACTATTTTACCTATGTGCATTTATGATATGTCATCATAGTGGAACGATTATATGTCATGACATCTATTGAATCATAATATAACCTGTTGATTATGATTGTGAGTTGTGGCACAGGAACAACCAAAGGGAGCATTTTGAAATGCATTGGGATTCAGGAAGTACTTTGTACTCATAGTTTATGCATTTACTCGTTATAATCATATTGTGGTGAATATGGATTATTATATGCTCATGGTTTGAGATTGTACCTGTAGGGACACTATGACACAAATGGCTAATACCAGGATTGAAAGCACGAAACGGTAACCTGCGTTCTATATACATCATGGATTATGCGTTAATGTGCACAATGGAGTGATGACTTTAATGCTTTGCCGCCAAATGTTGAAGCGAGGGTGTTGCCGCATGTCGTATTTGAGCGAAGTGCATTAAAATACACTCATTGTGGTTGTATATATATTGGAGTGATGATTTTAATGCTTTGCCGCCAAATGTTGAAGCGAGGGTGTTCCCGCATGTCGCATTTGAGCGAGGTGCATTAAAATACACTCATGGTGATGTATATTGGATATGGTATATGCATTGTATTGCAGGTATAGATGGAATGCTTGGTGAATATCCCATGAGTCGTTGTTATGGATGAGTGATGATTTTAAATGCTTGCCGCTATTTATTTTGTGCCGCTAAATGTGAAGCGAGGGGTGGGAGTACCGCATGTCACATTGGAGCGAGGTTATCATATGAAGCGAGGAAAGAATATTTGCCGCTACAATGTGAGGCGAGGGGTGAGAGTACCGCATGTCCATTGAAGCGAGGTTATTCTATGCCGCTTATATGTGAAGCGATGTGCATTAAAATACACTACCGTAACAAGACTAGGGATCCGCCATTCTATTGGCGATGGTTCATGCCGCCGGATATTCATAGCGATGGTTCATTCCGCTATTCTATTGGCGATGGTTCATGCCGCCGGATATCTATATAGCGATGGTTCATTCCGCTATTCTATTGGCGATGGTTCATGCCGCCGGGTATCTATATAGCGATGGTTCATGCCGCTATTCTATTGGCGATGGTTCATGCCGCCGGGTATCTATATAGCGATGGTTCATTCCGCTATTATATTGACGATGGTTCATGCCGCCGGGTATCTATATAGCGATGGTTCATTCCGCTATTCTATTGGCGATGGTTCATGCCGCCGGGTATTCATAGCGATGGTTCATTCCGCTATTCTATTGGCGATGGTTCATACCGCCGTATATTTATAGCGATGCTTTCTGCCGCTGATTCTATGGCGATGAGTTATACCGCTATGTACGTAGCACTGGATTATGCCGCCTACGAGCGATGGGTGCTGATTGCGTACCACTATTGGATGACGGAGACAGGTATGCCGCTATCTCATTAGCAATGAGGTATGGTTTATTACTGTTTTATTAACATTATTGTGGATTATATGCATGGATATACATATACTGTCATGTGTTTGACGATGAGGCAATGGATGTCGTGTTTCGACATGTACAGTCACGAGTTGACGATGTTATATTGAATGCCATATGTTGACAGGTACCGTCACTGGACGAAGACATAGTGGATGTCTATGTAGACGTGTAGCGTCATTTCGATGATTAATACATTTATGTATATGTATTTAGTCGTATGGTTTGAGTGCCTATGGTGAACACGTGGTAATGCCAGGGTCATTAGTTGACGAGACCTTTATGCCGAGCAGATTTGCTCAATGGATTATTGGATGCATTGCACCGGTAAGTGTACCGCATCATGCAATCGAGGTAAGTAATTGTCGAGTACTGGTACCTTCGAGTATACTCATTGGAATGGCTTTGGCCATGTGACTGGTAACAGGAGTAGTTGTTGAGGACACTACTTGCTCATGCCAAGGTAACATGTGGTAGACATGATCACACCCACCCTGAGGTTGTAGAATAAATCCTACGGAAATTAGGATTGCTTTGTGGTTGAGCAAGGACACCAAGATGTCCTTTGTGCCTTAGTATTAGAGAAATATTGGGTGATGACCCACTACTCTAATGGATGTTACGGTATGGTGTACCGGGATGGAACGTATGATACGTTGGTAGGCTTGGTATAAGCCTATGGAGGCAGCGTTTTGCTAGCCAGGTATTGTAGCAGTGTTATAGTGTGCTTGTTGTGGCCATTATAATGCACGTTGGGACCGGGTTCGGTGGATCGTGTGTTGATACGACGAAAACCTGTGGTAGACTCTTATAGTCTCTATGTGGTATGTTGATTGAAGCAGGGAATGCCTCACGGGGACGTTTATACGTCTATTGTTTTGAGGAACTTGTACTAGGGACAGCTCAATTTTGTTGGCAGTACCAACACGAGTGTCAACAAGTCGTTATTAGCTCTGGTTGAGCATCCTTGCATATGGAATGCAACGGGAGTCACGATTGGATTTGTAGGATATAGCTAGTGGGGTAACACTACTATACTGATTTTATCTCTTGGAGAATTTGGATGGCACTGTCATGGAGACAGCTGGTATCGATTGTGGGTTGATTGTAAATCAGCCATGGTAAACATTACTGGTGTTGGACCGAGTAATGGATTTCTTACCTTTCGTCGAGACGTTCGAGGAGACGTCTCCGGGGAAATGCTCGAGATTGTGGAGTACTATAGCATCAGTACAGAACATCTTTAGTTTGAGTATACATGGCGTATACAGGTTTCGTTTTGGTAATAGTTGCTTTGATGCACTATTTGAACCAATTGCGTACTTTTGGTTCCGTGATATGTTTTGGTAGATATATCCAGGTTTCCGAACGGTGGTTCGATGATTGGAGGATCATGGATTCATGACATTTTCCTTGAGAGGAAGGCGGTATTATATTATACCTACCGGTTGAATCTTTTGGGGAGATTCGTTGTTTTGGTTCGTGTGGTGTTGATGTTGAAATCACACCCTTTGGTTTTGTTTGTCAACCATCATTCTACGTGGGGTGAGAATAATCGAGGTTTGACAGTTGGTTTTGGGATTTGGGTATGATTGGAGATACCCGAGTCTATTGCATTGAGTATGCATGTTGTGTTGGTGTATGGGCATGTATGCCGTGTGTATACGAATGCCAACTTTATTTTGTTCCTTGTTGAACGTCGAGTTTGTATGCTTGGTTTGGTGAATCTCCGGTGTGAGATTGTGGAACCTTGAGATTGGTAATCGCAATGGCACGAGGTATTCTGAGGATTAATCGTGAGGTCCGATTGACTTCCCCTGAGGATGGATTGTCGTGTTTTAGGACCATGGTAGTTCTTGTTGGATAATTTGATAGCCTTCATGTTTTAGGATTGTTAAATCCCAGGATAGACGAGGGATGGCCAGGATTCGGATTTGTTTAGTGTCGTGGTTGACACGTGGGGCGGTAATGCAATTGATTGTTCTTGCATATCTTTCGAGAACTTGAGACCTTGTGGGGTCTTGATGGTGTGTTTGGACCAAGATGTTATCTTCTTGGAACACCCGGATGTGAACATCTTTAGAGATGTGTTTTGTGTTGGTCGGTAGCCGTGTGGTTGCCCAAACTGTGTGGCAGTGTGGTGTAACTACTCCTTGTTGGAGGTGAGTTTGGAACTAAAGCCGGTTATGGTTAGGTACACTGTTGTGTACTGGTGGTTCCCTTGGCAACGATGAATGTTTAACATCCTGGGCCGGATCGTAGAGATATCCTCGAGGCGATATCTATTTTGGAATCACGAATGATTCGTTGTTTTGCAGTTAAGTTTGGGCTGACTGCTTTTGAGACGGTTAGCATTGGGGGTATGCTGACCTTCGGTTGCGGTTGCAATGGTTTGGGAGGTTTATCCCATTCCAGGTTTTTGGTGCGAGGTCGGTGTCCTCGCGGTTGGAATGTCGTTCATGATATGTTCATGATTCGACAATGTAGATTCGTTTGGTTTGCGTTGTCTCGGCGTTCGAGGAGTACGCCTGTGCAAATTTCGAGGATGAAATTTTATCAGTGGGGGATAATTGTGATGTCCGGGAATTACTGGTGTTAATCCGGTGTAGTGTTAATCCTTTATGGATTTTAATTGTGGCATTTAGGAATTAATTGTAATGTTGGGTCTCCCGAGGTTGTTAAATCGGGCATTTGAGACCGTTGGATCCAAATGTTGAGATTGTATTCTCATTTGGTGAAAAACCTATGAGTTGGGTTTTTGGTAAGACTTGGAGTCCGGGGTGCTTTATGTTGGGGCTGGTATGGGGATTTGATGTTGGAGAGAGAGTTTTTGAAAACAGATGATTTTTAATGAATCATGATGTATTTGTGGAGGTATTGGTATGTTGGGGGTATTTTTGCTATATTTACCCGTTGGACTCGAGATTTCCGTCATTTGGCACGGAATCACTTCTCTCCCTCTCCTCTCCCTCTCATACCGTGCAACCCCTCTTTCCCTAACCCTTATCTTTTCTCTTTGGAGAAAAATGACCGGAGGCTCGGTTTAGGAGCCGGATTCTTCGAAGATAAGTTGGTAATCTCCTTCCCCTCGCTTTTATCTTCATTTTGATTGTGTTTTTGTTGGTTTTGGTTGAGTTTTGGGTTTGGGTTGGTTTGAGTGATTTTGGTGGAAATTACAAAAATCTTTTGGGTTTGTTTTATTTGAGTTTAACACCCTTGTTGGAGGTCCTTGGGTGTGGATTTGTTGTGGTTTTGGGTTGGTAGGAGTTGGGGTATGATTTGTGGAGGTTTCAAGCACTTGGAAATGGTGTTTTTCGGATTAAAGGTCGCGGCGATCGATCGCCCGTTTTTGGCGATCGATCGCGCGCAAGCAGTAGCGAATCAAACAACGAGCGATCGATCGATCGCTACAATCGAGCGATCGATCGCCTCGCGCCAGTAAGGTCTGGCGATCGATCGCTATATCGAGCGATCGATCGACAAGGGGCTAGCGATCGATCGCCCGGTATAGCGATCGATCGCCAGCAGGGGTTTTGTGGTTTTCTTGGCTTTTTCGTGGGATTTTGGATTTGCGACTTAAATGGTCGGCTTCCGGGGCAATGTTCACATTCCAATGGGAATGCTAGACTTTTTAAATGGTTTGGTTGAAGCCAAATTAATTTAACGGAACTCTCGGTTGAGTTTTTGGCTATCTTTTAAAAGTTTTAAGCGGATTATTTTTGGGAATTATGCATGCCTAGCCGGGGGCTTTATTTTGGTAATCGTCATGGATTGACGATGGGTTATGAGGTTGCAAACGTGCGTGGGCACGTGATCGCATGCTTATTCTTGATTGTGAGTTGTTTATGTGTTTTAGCACATATTTCTCAAGGCATGGAACTCAAGCAAGGTTTGGCTTGGACTACGGAGACTTAAGGTACGTATGACGTACGAGCATAACCCTTTATTATAATTGCAATTGTGAGTGCATGGTATGCTATATTGTAATAAATGTACATTGAATTGCATGGTTTATGGTAATTACTATGAATGGACATATATATATTGGGAATTATATGGTGCCGCTTTTGAGCGAGCAATGATTGGGATGTTGTCGCCTTTGAGCGAACATCAGTTATGACGCCACTGCTGTTGAGCATGCGTGAGAATGAAATGCCGCTATTGTAGAGCGAGCAATGAGATTGAACTATGGAACCATAAATGAGATAAATGGGATAATTGTAATCATTGTTTAATGATTGATGTTATGGTTATGATATCGGTATATAGCATATGGATTCGTTAATCAATGTAATGATTAACTGGCATTTGAGAATTTGATGATTTCAGTTGTTTTGAGAACAGGGATAGTACAGAGAATCCCGGATGAGGATGATACCATCCAGGGAGTATATTTTGTATTTCATAGCATTTACATTGTTGTAAATTATGAATTGTATTATTATGATTGTTGGATTTGGGATATCGGTATGCTCACCCCTTATGGGGGCTGTCTCTGTTGGGGCAGGTTATTAGGTACATCGATGGCTGGGAGTTGAGCTCGAGCCGTGGATTTGAGGTGATTCCAGGATCGAGGTACCAGCGACGGTATTGAGCATGATACTTTACACCCTAGATACACGCATACTTATTCGATGCTCGCATGTGAGCAGTGTTATGTGTATATGAATTGTATAAAGAAGGCAAGTGCCTTTCTCTTTTCATTTATGTGTTGCACACAATTATTTATTGAATTGCTAAATGAACTGAGAACTTGTTAGTGTATTATGATGGTGCATGACATGTATGTTGACTCGAGCAGGGGAACTAGACATTATATGGAATAATGTAAAGAAATTTTATATTTATGCATGATTTAGTATGGCGACAAGTATATTTCCCCTACGTGTATGATTATATGCACTAAATGCTTGGATTAGTACACTAATAGCGGGTTAAGGGCACGGGGGTCCTTACAAACATAATATTCGAATTATATACAATTAAATATCCGACATATCACAACCATTTAAACCGAACACATAATTCAATTCCATATACTTACATGTCATTGCTCATAGATCGATATCTCATAGATGCATAATCATTAAATTCCTGCATAACATACTTGCTCGTATGTTACTAAGTACTTTAAGGTCGACGATATGATTCAGACATACTCGACAACGAAAGGCTTGAACAGTATCTGGATTGAATATCAATATCAACATCTCATTAATCATTTAAAACATAATGTCTTCTATTATAAACAGGTACCATTTATCATACTCCATATATTACTCAATTATCTCATTTTATCATTTGTTAATTCGAGTTATCAGTTAACTCCAGCATGTTAATTCAATCATGTGGTGTAAGTCTCCCTACGGTTCAATTCTTGTAACCTTATTCCATTGTTAAGACTTCGCAAAATATCAGCATCAATAACAAATCGACTATAAAGGATCAAAACTCAAATTCCAAAAAAATGATAAATGTTCAATATTTTTTCTCATATCGATCGATCAGTTCATACCTACGGATCGATCGGTAGCCATCAAAAAATCGTACGTTAGTTACGCATTTCGACCGACCGATCGGTTGGATCGACCAATCGATCGCTTGCCTTCGCCGGTCGATCGGTAGGTCCTCCAGATCAATCGATAAACGACAGAATTTACATCTAGTGTTACGGCCTTGCACCGATCGATCGGTAGCATTGCTACCGATCGATCGGTCGATGCACAAATCCAAAATTCACCATTTTTAACACATATTCAACCTCAACCAACACAAACATCAAAACAGACATTCCCCAACCATCTCAACTAAGTTTTTCCAACCATACTTAACACAAAAATCCAAGATTTTCAACAACCCAAGTTTTCTCCTTGAATTAAACAACAAAATCACATAAGGTAGCAAAAATAACAAAACATCAACAAATAGCTAAACCACAAGCATTATATCTCCATTCTCATACTAACCTTGTCGAATTTTAGTTGAGAAATGGAACAAAAAACTTCTTTGGGAGCAAGAGAGGGAGGTGACGAGATGGGGGAAGAGGATGAGGGATTTCTTGTATGTAAATTAGAGATGGAATTAATATTATTCTATTTTATAATTTAGTCCCTAGAGTTTATTCTACATTATAACGTTAACCCCAACTTAATAATTATTGTTTAACTTCAATAATTATCACTATTTCAACTCATAATTACCTTATTCATTTCACTAATGCACATAATTCATTTCTAGGCATCACATAACAATATAAGCTTAAAAAGACTTTTTGATCCAAGTCTAGGGAGTAATTATATTAGTGCAAAAGTGCTTGAAAAGTAGGCTTATGTGGTGCTCGATGGTAATCTTTACTTCGAGTTGATTAGCATTTTGATCTGGAAGATATGCATGAAACTTAAGATTGACAATAGCACACACTCATGTTCCGATTTTGCGATTTCTTGTTTGGCTTAGGAAAGCACGTATTATTGATTTTTGGCTTGACTCTTGCTTGTGTGTTAAGTGAGGTTTCTGAGCTTTACATTTGAGTTGCTAGTTAATTCTTAAAGTATTAAGGATGAAATATATATTTTTGATCTTATTTCTTACTCGAGAACGATCAATCTAACTTTGGGGGAGTTGATAAGTGTAATTTTTACATTTATTTTTTGTTGTGATTTTCGTATTGATTCCTGAATGATTTTACTTTTTTTGGTATATATTTATTGATTTCAGGAGTAGAGGTAGAGGTGCATAAAAGTGAAGGATTTGAGCTAATTAACGATGAAAAAGACCAAACCCAGCGAACATGTTGAAAGGACGACATAGTGAGATTCAAGAATTTTGAAACGGTGATCGATCTTCATTCCAACCTGATCAGTCGCCGTGTGTCGAGCATTGGGTATCAAAAATATAATTTCAAATCCATCAGGACTCAAGCCGCGATCGATCGCCGCATGATGTGATTTTAAAAGGCTGGGTTTAATTCTCGCGATCGATCACAAGGATTGTGCCGATCGGTCGACAGTTGCTGAAAAATCAGGATTTTATTTCTTTTTGAAGAGTTTGTGTCACCAAGAAGAGTGATTCCTCCTCACTATAAAAGGAACCTATTGGATGGAGCAGCCTCCATCCATCCTCCATATTATCTCAAGACATTGAAGAAGAACAACAACGCAAGAGACCGAACGACAGAGTAACACACAATCACTACCTCGTTTATTCGTATTTCGAGACTTGTTTATGTTTTATTTTCAAATTTTGATGTTTATGTTGTTGCAAAACATGGGTGAACCGAAATCTTGATAATTGTTTCTATCGAATTTCTTCATTCTCTATCACTGCTTGTGTTGGATATTGTGTTATTAGTCAATTTAGTATAATAACCAGTCACCAATTATTGGTTAAATATAGTTAAACTATTTGAATTTGGTACTTACTTCTGGTCCCAGTGTGTACGACCACCCTACTTTCATAAACTATACTATACTTTGGTGTGCAGTGCTCAGCGTACTATTGTCAGAATATCTTCTATTGCGTTTTTGTCTTGTTGCAATCATGGTTTGCTGACTCTTCTCAGTGACTTAGTCTACTGTACTGAATGCAATTGATATATTCCGGTAGTCTCGTTTCTTTATCTACTGATATATTCAAGCGGTAGGTTTTCTTGACTACTCGGTAGACTTTTGTTAAAACAATAGACTCTTTCTTTCGGTGGACTTTGTTGATCAATCGGTAGAGACTCTGATCAACCGGTAGACTCTTGTTAGGTCAGTAGGCTTCTTGAAGCGCTAGACTCTTCAAACGTTAGACTTTATTATCACCAAAATTTAAAAATATTCCAACAATTACAAAGTGTGAACAGTTGGTATGATAGTTCACTATTGTCAAGTTAGTCGTTATAAGTAAAAAGTGAAAAGTTAGTAAACTTATAGTAAATGCGCTACATACACCAGTACTATTTCATACCTAAGTCAACAAAACATTTCCCAAAGGTATGAAGAATAAAGCAATTCGAAAATTAAATATTCCATACCAAGTAATGAATTCAGAAGCTCACTTTCCCACAAATGGGCTATTACCCACATCAGTCTTGGAGAAGGATATGAGATGATTAGTGTATCTTTTTTCGAGCAATGCTTCATTTGGAATTGGGTATCTTTAACAAATGGGCTGTTACCCACAAACTTATAATATTTTCCAAATAATTTGATTTTCCAGTCTTCATAGCTACGTGTAGAGCTGTGTTTGAGGAATCATTAATAATGGCAGTGATTGCCTATTTATCTTTGTCCAAAAACGTCCATCGTTCCTTATAATAACCTCTTAATGCTGTTCCATACAATGGCAAGTACCAGTTCAGATACTTACCTGCATGGTTTTTAGTTGCATATACTTTCTTTCTATTTATTAAGAGATACAGATGTGCTTTTATATTTTGGAATTCTCAATATGTAACTTCAGAACAGATCTTAATCTTGATTTTGCAAACAGAAAAAAAAAATGATGATCACAAAAAACCATCATGTGAACTCTTATTTTGGCCTCCAAATGTTAGCCATCAAAATTAATATATGTGAAAATTACACAAAACATCCTATAGTTTGATCCAAATTCCACTTTGCAACCATTGTTTGAAAATTTACAGTTTACATCATCAACTTTGATTAATGAGAATATTACACAAACATTCTATAGTTTGGTCCAAATTTCACTTTGCAACCATTGTTTGAAAATTTACAGGTTACATCATCAACTTTGATGAACTGTAACTTTACATCCTCTTGACTCGATTTTGTATTTTTATTAAAGATTTATCGTCGACATCGTCTTACATACTCAAACTTAGATTCATTTAAGCTAGTTATTCGAAATGTTTAAAAAACAAAAATATTATTTTTAGTATCAAAATTTTATAGTTAATGATTAGGAAAATGGACTTTTGACACCCCAAATATTTATTTTGATTTTTAGAAAATTTGCAATTGCTAGTTTAAGTGACTCTAAGTTTGAATATGTAAGCCTATGATGAAATGCAGCGATAAATTTTTGATGAAAAAATAAAATCGAGTCAAGATGATGCAAAGTGTTACAATTCAAGAAAGTTGATGATGCAAACTGTAATTATTGAAACAATGGTTGCAAAGTGAAATTTGTACTAAACTATATGATGTTTTTGGTAATTTTCCCAATATATTATTAACCTCAATTTATTTTATTTTTTAGAAAAGGATATCAAGAACAATTTCAAAAAGAAAAATGAATTTTCACATATTTTAATGTTAGTTATAAAGACAAAAAAATCATAAAAATCTAAGTTTTGGTTCAAAAGTTAAAATTTGAGTTTAATTAAAGATAAAAAATAAAATCCAAACATGTTACTGCAGACAACGTTCAAATCTTCATTACAATCGATACATCCCTCATATTGATTAAAATCAAACCACAGAATACATATCCAATCAAACCACACACAAAACAAATATTTTTAAAATCAAACTGAAGTGGAAAACCGTTGCTTTGTTTTTTTACTTGCTTTAATACAATGTTCGATCACTCTTTTTTCTGAAAATACCTGCTCCACAGGTGGAATGCATCACAGCGATAAGAAGGGGGGATTGCAAAAATACGAAAGATGCCACTGACAAGCAAGCTAGTACCCCCACTGGTATGAGAAACAAAGTAGATTTCTTCCTCAATGTAAGATATATAGCTGCACTGAAGGCAACCACCATGAATGTAATGGACATGAAGAGGGTAAGCAGACCAATGCATAATCTCCTAGGTAGAACATATTTAAAATCTTTTTCTGCATAACGGGAAGTCAAGATCGATAGGAACATGAGTAGGGAAGTGGTGGATGTAAACATGGAAATGGAGTCTGAGATGGCAAATATAATAAATGAGGTGTCTTGTAGGAAAAATGGTATTCCAGAGTCACTACCAAGACCTCCTGGAACTGTAAAGGCTGCAGCAAATACAATTGTAGCAATCAATGCAGCAGCAATGGTACATGAGGTGGCAGTGTCTTTCATCCATTTTTCTCCTTGAGATTTCAACTCCTGGTGCTTCTCGGAAAACAACATCTGAGGAGTTTTCGCTTCATCATTTTCCCATGTCCTACGAGAAGGGTTAACAATGTTTTTCATTTCCTGTAAAGTGTTGATGAATTTGTCAACACAAAAAAGTACTCAGGTAAACAAATAAGAACTTGGGAAGATGATCTGCCAAGGTATAGAATTTTAGGGGATATAGGCATATGATAAGAGAGACATGTAAGAGATCTAGTACCTTAAACCATTGTAATTCACGTTGCATCTGTAAAGCTGCACCAGAAACTAGATTGAGCTTATGAGAAGGCGCTACTTCTCCACACATGTGCATAAAATTGTTACCAGAAGAGTCCGTTGAGTCATTAAAAAATTGTTTTCGTTCATTCATGTGATAAATGAGATTGAAAACATTTTCAGCACGTTCTCTTACTGCAACGTGGAAAATGGTACATTCGGTTTCCGATTCTTCAGCATAAATGGCATTCGGAAACATCTCTATTATCACCTCCACAACCTCATGTATGCCTTCCTGTGCAGCATTAATTATGGCACTTTCATAGACAGGCGAAGCATCACTGCAAGGCTGAGATTCCAGTGCCTTGCACAAGCATTTGACGAGTTTAAGTGTTTGTTGATGCACTAATTTCTTATTCTTGATACTCTCCACTCCAGGAACTGTATATATATATATATATTAGGCTGGAAGTAAGAGGATAAACAAATTACATCGTATACTGTAACATTTATTGATGACAAGGAGTATATGAAAAGAGTGGTGTAGGTTCTGAAATTATTATCTGAATTCCAACTCGTTATTCATTAATATTGCATACAAACTCACATACGTAGGCACATGCAGCATGTCTGTTGTCCCAATTTGTGCTTAATATTTTTGAAAAAATCATGTTGCTCAATCTGTTTATCGATGAACTTTTGTGGTTTCTTCTCGTTGTTTGTGTTAGCATATTTGTCCTGCAAGCCAAAAGTTGCCATGTTGGGCTTTATGTACTCAAAGTTCATTAGTGTCTATTGGGTTTTATGCACTCAAAGTTCATTAGTGTCTGTTGGGCTTTATGCACCCAAAGTACATTAGTTACAATATTGCATCTATAAATATATCTCTCTAGTCTATGATATTGATAGACAACACAATACACACCAGTCACATAATTCTCATTGAAGAAACACTTACCTCAAACTAGTACTGGCGTTGGGATCATGGATATTATCAAGTTGTTTGGACTCGGGAAATCACACCTTACAGATTAATTTCATGGCATGTCGTTAATATCTTTTTGTGCACTTGTATACGATAATTGCTTGTTATATATGAATCTATAGTCCTCAAGTTTACATGGATTTTTTTTTATTTTATTCCAAATTTCATATGAATGATGACGTGACATTGAAAATTGACGACATGACAATAGAAATTATTGATTCGACACCAGATATGACACCATAAATTACCGTGTGTCCGACGTCATGTTAGCATTTCGACTAAATTTGAGGAAAAGCCAAAACAAAACCCATCTAGTAACATGAAAACCAAAACCTAAAATAAATAAATTTAGATGACCATTTTGGCAATATTCCAAAATGAAATACACATTATGAAATATTTATTAAAATACTGGTCATATAACACAATTATTAACATATACTAAATATAAAATTAAAACAAAAGCTGGTTATATTTACTCATTTTATGATTAACAAACGCTTTGTGATACTGTGAGTCGTTTATTATTAAATTTGTGTTATGTAAGTTAATATCAAGTTTGTGATGTATACTACTTTTAATTTAAGAAAAAATAGAATTTTCGTCATTAATTTGCCTATTTGCGATTTTTGTTCATTTATATTGTCAAATTTCAGTTTTAGTCTAGTATCTTTATTTTTTGTACTAATGTGGTGTCGACGTTGCACTGCTGTGGTGCTGACGTACGTAGTGCCACATCAGCAGTACCGTGGAAAAAGTGATTATAAATGCCAAAAACTGAAAGATTACACGAGAATACTTAAATTTGACAATATATAACACCTATTCGTTGATTTTTTTATATGATCAGATGCAAGGAAAGAATGGATATTTGGAAATAATATCGAATACTCATTGATAATATTAAATAAGTCAAATAAAATTTTTAATCAGGAAATGGAATACTTACCCACCAAAGCAATTATCTCGAACCAATCAAATTTCTTTTGCACTTGATCACCATAACTTGGATTCTCAATGTCAGTTGTGACTTTGGTCATTTTCAATGATCGCAAAAGAATACCTACATAATATAACATAAGCATAAAATATAATATAATCATTACCGAATTTATAGTAAGTAAGAAGTATGCATTTTATCGTTTATATCTTATTGAAGTTCTAAAACATGGTCTCATACTTCCTCACGCAATTTTACACCAAGGTGACAAAATAATTTTTTTATTGGGAGTCGTGTATTCAAACATTCTATTATATGCTCGTGGACAGATGTGTGACATATACTATTTAAGATATAACAAGTCTGTTTAATTGACACTCATGCGATGCAAACCCTTATATCCACCTATCGGTTAGTACAGAGTTTTTCACTGCCAATGTATCATGAATAAAGTTATATTTCTGCTATTTCTAACATATTTCATTAGACGAGTGTCATTTACTCTCCCCATTTTATATTTTTATTCTATTATTTGATAAAATATCCTTACATATGATTCTTTATGTATAAAATTTTAGTTGACCCTCCAAACAAATTTCTTTCCGTATTAGCTATTAGAAATATTATATTTTAAGGGTGTGTTTGGTAGGGGTGATTGGGTGGGATAGTTGAATGTTGAACTTCTTTATCTATTGTTTGGTTGGTTTTTAATAAACCATCATAATCACGTAAACACATGAAAATGTGGTATTGATGTCTGATAAATATACCCACTAACCTACATGGGTTTATTAATCCTTAGGCATGATAATATGTGCAAATATCAATAATACCCTTTACTTCATTTTGTATTATTTTTATTTTATATTTTAAATAATTTTGCATTATATATTATAATATTTATAATTTATGTATACATACGTTTAATTCATTTGTAATCAATAATTAAATAATTTTAAATAAATAATCTATTTTAGTTTAATTAAATAAATTGAATAAGTTATAATAATTAATTTTACTTATTAATTTTTATGCTTTGGTTTGTGGGGGATGAGCCTTTCTAATATTAATTTTAATATTTTTAAGGACTAATCAACTGTAGTCCTATAGAAATTAATTTTAATAAAAAAAGCCTCCAACATTTTTTTTAATCAATGTTAATCTCAAACTTTTATTTTTAATCAAAAGCGGTCTCAAAACCCCCTATTCAATTGATAGACCACTTTTGTTAAGGATTAATGTATGCGAGACTAAATTTGTTAAAAAGATTAATGTGAGACTATTGTTAACTAATTTTTTTTTTATTTGGGACTATATTATTGACTAGGCCTAAAAGTTTGTGTCTAGTACTAAAAAATTGATATTCTACGAAATCATTTTTTAAATTACTCTTTTTGAGTTAGATTTCGATAATGGCAGAACCTGTATATGGATTTTTGATGCTTTTTATTTTTATGTTATTTTGAAGCATGCTGTAAAATAACATTTATTTTTAAAAAAATTTATTGATAATAATGGGAATATACATTCGGTATATAATTGTTATGTTTTTGTTGTGAGAGAGACAAATGCAATTTTTTTATGAAATATGGAATCAAACATTGCTATTATTTATATTATTATGTTTTGCTCTCAAAAATTTTGTTTATTTAAGTATACTATTTAATTTATTATAATACTTAATAAATATAAAGTAATTTAGTTAATTATTTAAGTATTTATTTGAATTACTCATAAATAAATAATTTATTCGATAAAGTCAAAATTAATACTTTCCATCCCTTAAAACTTTTAAATTTTTGTATGATCAAACGCTACGAAGAACGACTATTTGAAAATCTGTATTAAATAAGCCAAATAGAAATTTTTATAAATGAAATGAGAAATACTCACCTAAAGAAGTAATTAGTTTGTTGAACCAATTGAACTTCATTTTCACTTGGTCCTCAGAACTTGGATTCTCTATGTCAGTTGTAATTTTCATCGTTCTCAACGATGTCAATGGCAGGGGCGTAGCTAGGATTTTTGGATAGGGGGGGCTGGACATTAAGTGCAATCAAATATTGCTCCAAACATTTATTATAAAATAATCACAATCGAGTATGCATAAACAAAAATAATTACAATATATGCCAAAAGAGATCCAAGTTCAATAAATACTACTTCAATTGCAATCTTCGATTTTTCAAAAGATCAAACATATCAACAATGTAATCTAAATCAATGCCATGAACAATCTCTCTCTCAATGTACAAAACCATTGTGTTGTTTAAATATTCCTGCTCCATTTTGTTGCGAAGTGGAGTTTTAAGAAGCTTCATCCCTGAAAATGATCTCTCTGTTGTTGCGGTAGAAACTGGAAGAGTCAAGATTAAACGAATCAACCTATCAATAACGAAATAGATCCTCGACTTCTTTGTTTCAGCAAGCAATTGACATAATCTAGGAAGAGAATCAATATCCTTAAATCGTGAGTCCTTAAATACATCAAGCTTGTAATGATCCAGTTGACTCTTCAAATGTTTCATGTCATCTTTGGAGAAATCATTGGGATAAAATTTCTCAATTAGAGAATAAATAGCACTTTCAGAGAATGATTTGAAACCATCACTAGGATTTAAGGCATCACACAGGGTAAGAAGCTCCATTGTTTCCTCCGTAAATCTAGTATTCAACTCCATCAGTTGTTTGTCAATCACAACATTGAACATATGAAAATGATAGTATTCCTCCAACGTGAAATTATTTTTCTGCTGACAAGAACGCTTAGTACCTTCACTATAAAGACCAGTCAAATCAGACAATTCAATGTCATGAATATCACAAAAATTATTCACACTCCATAGAAAATCATCCCATTCATCATCTCGCATTTTCTGGAAAAGTAATTTTGTAGTCTTGACTAAACTCATTGCATTCAAAATGTCTTGATCTTTTCTTTGCAATGCTTGGCATAAGACATCAGATGTTTCCAAGACTCTATGCATCAACAACAAGATAAATACAAAGTCAAATGTCATCATCCCCTTAAGCAAACCTTTAGCCTCCGCACGTATACTTAAGTTCGATTTCCCCCCCATGAGATCTTCAAGAAGTGCACAAATTGAGCCAAACAATTCAATAACTCGACTAACAGAAGCATAATGTGAACTCCAACGAGTAGATACAGGTCGTTGCAAAGTACTAGCTTGATTAACCCCACTACCAGTCCCAAGTTCTCCTGATGCTATCAAATCAGTAATCTCATCTTCTCGAATTGATTTTAGTTGAGAATGTCGCTTTGAAGAAGCACCCACAAAATTGACAATGGAACTCAATTTAGAAAAAAATAGCCATACATCTGATACCTCTTTAGCTGCTGCAACTAAGGTAAGTTGTAGTCGATGAGCAAAACAATGAACATAATACGCAAATGGACAATCTTTGAGGAATAATGCTTGTAATCCATTCCATTCACCTCGCATATTGCTAGCACCATCGTATCCTTGGCCTCGCATATTTTCAATTAAAAGCTTATGTTGTGCTAATATGCTACATATGTATGTTTTCAATGTCAAGGAACTCGTGTCATCAACACAAACAACTTCAAAAAATCGCTCCTTAACAAACCCATTGCAATCTACATATCGCAAAACAATAGCCATTTGTGATTTATGAGATTCATCAACTGCCTCATCAACAAGAATACAAAATTTGGCATCCCCAACTTCATCACGAATTTTACTTCGCACAATATCGGCAATAATTTTTAGTATCTCCTGCTGAATTGATGGTGATGTATACTTGGCATTTTTAGCTGCATTGTCTAAGATAACATCACCAGTTTCTTTGCACAATTCCCCTTGAAATTTGATCAATTCCAAAAAATTCCCACGATTATGAGAATCTATCGACTCATCATGTCCTCTAAATGCACAACCCTGCAATGCTAGCCACATCACAGCTCTAATCGATGTCTTTAGAACCAATCTGTTTTGCTTCACAACATTTTCTGATTGTTTGTTCATCATTCTATCAATATGTTGAGATACATTTTTCAATCCCTCCCATTTTTGCATAGCACTACTATGTGATGAGTTGCAATCCCCTTCATGCCTTTTCAATGGACAAGTTTTACAATTAACTCTTTTCCAATTCTTGAATCCTTCAACTATAAATGTCCTATGAAGTGATGAAGGAGTATCAAAAAGATAACACGGAAAGCAAAATGCGCTTTCCTTTATTTTAGAGAACTCGAGCCATGGAAACTTTATAAACCAAGAAGATTGAAAACTACGCTTTTGTTGCTTAAAATCAACAAGTGGATATTCATATATGGGTTGATATGGTCCCATCCCAACATATTCTCTCCTAACATCATCTTGTTTGTCACATGGATATTGCAAAATTCCAATTCGTTTACCAGGATCTCGCTCATAATATGGATTATTGCCTTCTAATGGATTGAGAGAAACTTCATTGTCAAGTTTGAGTTTTTTGGTTTCCACTATAGATCTTGAACTTGACGAAGGGGGGTCGTTTAGAGCTCTTGAATTTTTGGATAATTGCTCACTATTTTTCTGGATGAAATAATCGCTTATACTCCTTTTTGACATTTTAATTCACCTATAAATAAATATTTCCAACCCATCATGTTAATTCAAAATTAAAATATTGATATTTTAATAACAATAATCATAATCATGAAATAACAATTTCACAAACTAATCTCATTATTAATAATACCTAATTTGGTGTAACTACAAAGTACTGTATCATTTTTAATAAAAAAATCCACTAACTATTATTTCACTTCTCCAAACAAAACAAAAGCACATGAACAAATTAAGTATATTTAAACAAAAACAATTCATCCAAAAGTATAAAACAATAAATAAAAAAAGCACTATAAATTATATGAATAGTACTAACCTGAATCAAAATTAGAGAAATTGGTTTGTTCAAATTCAAAGTAAATTAAGTATATTTAAACAAAAAAAATTCATCCAAAAGTATAAAACAATAAATAAAAAAAGCACTATGAATTATATGAATAGTACTAACCTGAATCAAAATTAGAGAATTTGGTTTGTTCAAATTCAAAGTTCTCGGTTTGGCTAGTCAAGCATGTTATAAGAAATTCAAAGTTATTGGGGGTTTGTATTAGGTTTAAAGAAATTAAAATGATAATGGGCTGATTTTAAAAAAATGATAGGAAATTGGGTTGTTTAAAAATTTAAATGGACATTGGGCTTAAAATAAAATTGGTATATACCCTATAAGAGAAGGGGCTGGGCTGGGCTGGGCTGAAGCCCAGCCTAGCCCCTTCTTTAGGCCCGCCTCTGGTCAATGGAACACCTACAACATATAAAATAAATGTCAATCAAATGATCATTTCCGAATTTACAGTGCCAAAAAAACATATTCATATGTGATACATTATTTTATATCTTATTGAACTTCTAAAACATAGTCACGTATGAGCGCCGACCTTGTCGGGATGGATAAAAGCTCATTCCCATTTTAGGTAGACTCGAATTCGAGTCGCGTTTGACCCATAAATTTGATTAAGCCCCTCCCCATACACAAAAAAAAAAAAAAACGTAGTCAAATATCTAAGAGTGAACATTTTTTCATATATATGCGGTCCTTAATCCGTAATTTTGTGCATACAGTGTACATAAACATATAACTTGCTCGTACATCCGATCAACATTAAATAAGAATATATTCGTAGTCGAGTTAATCATTGTGTGTATTCGTGTACGTCAGGACCATGTGTATACAAAAATTTACCAGGTTCTATACGAATGTGACATACTTTACATTTTTCTTGCCTATTATGTGTTGGGCACATGATTATGCCTCAATTTGGTATTCAACTTATTACATTTAATTTTTTATTTACTATTTTTTTGTTAAGACAAATGTATTACTAATAATAGGAGTATAAGGGGTACTCCACCCCTATTATAGGATTCTAAACCATTCGAATCGCTTAGTTCGTAATCCAAGATAAGATTACACAATACAAATACAAAGTCAAAAGAAAACTTAGACCCAAAACAGGAAAACAATAATTATGAATTCGATAATCTCCGCAATAAAAAGTCTTAAATTATCTTTTTTCCCACAACTTTAAACGTGAAATCAATCACACCCATGACTCAAGTAGCTCCCTTTCCAATCCAATCTTATTTGTATCAGCAGAACTATTAATTTTCCAAGCTATGTTCCATCTGCAATTAGTTACCAAGCAACCTTTCCTCCTCCACCAACTCCATACAGATTCTGCCTCAAGAAGTATTAGCCAGTCTAAACCCAGGTGAATTAATTTCACGTGCACGCCACACCTTCTGATATTAGCACCTAATTTCCCCACGATGCAGGCATAAACATCCACAAGCCTCACAGTGTCCTAATGTAATGTAATGCAAGCTAAATACCGATTTTTCGATCTTTGATGATGACTAAAACCCCACACCACTGCCATATTAACATTGAAACACCACAGTACCTCCGATGCAGTAAAAAACAATTGAATCAGCTTAGGTCATATCCATAATTTCCTTTTTCGAAGCATTACTATGAACTTGCTCCCCAAACTACATATCCAGCAGACTAGACAGAGGGTAATGTAGCAGCATATAAAATAAATGTCAATCAAATGATCATTTCCGAATTTACAGTGCCAAAAAAAACATATTCATATGTGATACATTATTTTATATCTTATTGAACTTCTAAAACATAGTCACGTATGAGCTCCGGCTTTGTCGGGATGGATAAAAGATCATGCCCACTTTAGGTAGACTCGAGTTCTCGAGTCGCGTTTGACCCATAAATTTTATTAAGCCCCTCCCCATACACAAATAAAAAAAAAACGTAGTCAAATATCTAAGAGTGAACATTTTTTAATATATATGCGGTCCTTAATCCTTAATTTTGTGCATACAGTGTACTTAAACATATAACTTGCTCGTACATCCGATCAACATTAAATAAGAATATATTCATAGTCGAGTTAATCATTTTGTGTATTCGTGTACGTCAGGACCATGTGTATACAAAAATTTACCAGGTTCTATACGAATGTGACATACTTTACATTTTTCTTGCCTATTATGTGTTGGGCACATGATTATGCCTCAATTTGGTATTCAACTTATTACATTTAATTTTTTATTTACTATTTTTTTGTTAAGACAAATGTATTACTAATAATAGGAGTATAAGGGGTACTCCACCCCTATTATAGGATTCTAAACCATTCGAATCGCTTAGTTCGTAATCCAAGATAAGATTACACAATACAAATACAAAGTCAAAAGAAAACTTAGACCCAAAACAGGAAAACAATAATTATGAATTCGATAATCTCCGCAATAAAAAGTCTTAAATTATCTTTTTTCCCACAACTTTAAACGTGAAATCAATCACACCCATGACTCAAGTAGCTCCCTTTCCAATCCAATCTTATTTGTATCAGCAGAACTATTAATTTTCCAAGCTATGTTCCATCTGCAATTAGTTACCAAGCAACCTTTCCTCCTCCACCAACTCCATACAGATTCTGCCTCAAGAAGTATTAGCCAGTCTAAACCCAGGTGAATTAATTTCACGTGCACGCCACACCTTCTGATATTAGCACCTAATTTCCCCACGATGCAGGCATAAACATCCACAAGCCTCACAGTGTCCTAATGTAATGTAATGCAAGCTAAATACCGATTTTTCAATCTTTGATGATGACTAAAACCCCACACCACTGCCATATTAACATTGAAACACCACAGTACCTCCGATGCAGAAAAAAACAATTGAATCAGCTTAGGTCATATCCATAATTTCCTTTTTCGAAGCATTACTATGAACTTGCTCCCCAAACTACATATCCAGCAGACTAGACAGAGGGTAATGTAGCAGCATATAAAATAAATGTCAATCAAATGATCATTTCCGAATTTACAGTGCCAAAAAAAACATATTCATATGTGATACATTATTTTATATCTTATTGAACTTCTAAAACATAGTCACGTATGAGCTCCGGCTTTGTCGGGATGGATAAAAGATCATGCCCACTTTAGGTAGACTCGAGTTCTCTAGTCGCGTTTGGCCCATAAATTTTATTAAGCCCCTCCCCATACACAAATAAAAAAAAACGTAGTCAAATATCTAAGAGTGAACATTTTTTAATATATATGCGGTCATTAATCCTTAATTTTGTGCATACAGTGTACTTAAACATATAACTTGCTCGTACATCCGATCAACATTAAATAAGAATATATTCATAGTCGAGTTAATCATTTTTTGTATTCGTGTACGTCAGGACCATGTGTATACAAAAATTTACCAGGTTCTATACGAATGTGACATACTTTACATTTTTCTTGCCTATTATGTGTGTAGGCACATGATTATGCCTCAATTTGGTATTCAACTTATTACGTTTAATTTTTTATTTACTATTTCTTTTGTTAAGACAAATATATTACTAATAATAGGTGTACAAGGGGTACTCCACCTCTATTACAAGATACTAAGCCATTCGGATCGTTTAGTGTTGAGCCTTAAACGCATGGTTGTGTTTAATGCTTTAATTTATCTCCGGATTATTTTTGAGTTTTGATGATCAACAAAACTTGTGTTTGTTATACTAATGTGTCTACTTAGTGTGCAGATTTATTGGTTAAAAAGTGGATTGATTGGAGAAAATCAAATGTGCAAAGTCTGGGCTGGATCGCCCCAAGCGATAGTGATCATCGCCCCAGGCGATGGCAGCCAGGTGGGGCATCGCCACGCACATCGAAAGAGGCGACGCCGAGGCTCGCGCGCAGGGGGAGTTCGCCCGAGGCGATGCCTTGATCGCCTGAGGCGATGACCTGAACGCCTGAAGCGATCGGAACTTCGTTTGAGGCGATGGAAGATTTGGAACAACCGAGGCTACGGCATTGATTTGTGGAATTGATCGCCTGAGGCGATGCGTGCATTATGGCGACCGTTGGGGCGCGGCGATGGTGGTCGCCCGAGGCGGTGTCCGAGGCGATCGAGGAGTGATTCAAGCCTTGAGTGTAGCAACGGCTAGTAGGAGCCTTGGGGGCCTCCTACACTATAAATATGGATGCTTTGGAGCATTTTGAAGATAAGAAACAAGCCTACAAACTTCAAGAAAACTTTGCTTATTCAAATTTCAACTAGCATTGCAATCTCCATACATTTGTGTTGTATTGGAGTTTGTGATTCATTTCTTTTGATAGACTCTTGTGTTCTTCGTGTTGTTACACCGTGAAGGTGTTGTTGATTTATTTGTAAGGTCCTCCAACACCGACGCAAGTTGGAAATTGTAAAGTCATCAACAAGTAAAGTTGGTGCATGTGTTGTGGCTAGCCTTGGAGCCCTTAAGGCCAAGAAGACTCGTGAAGAGTGTTGGTAACTCAGGAAGAGGTGTGTGTGGCTATCCTTGGAGCCCTTAAGGCCAAGAAGACTCGTGAAGAGTGTTGTGCTCGTGAAGAGCTTTTTGTACTCGGGAAGAGTGTGTAGTGGCTAACTTGGAGCCCTTAAGACCAAGACCTTTTTCGTTCTAGTGGAACCTCGGTTGGAAGTTATCTAGCCGGGAAGAGAAGACGTAGGTGATTCATCGCCGAACTTCTATAACAAATATTGGTGTCATTTACCGCTTTATTTTAATTACACATTTATTTACTTCTTCATTTTATTTATTTATCGATTGACTTAAGTCTTCCGCAGCGCAAACTCGTTTATTTTGAAAATTCATTTTAAAACGCTAAAGTAGCCAAGGAACCTCATTCACCCCACCCCCGCCCCTATTCGTTTCCAACAAGTGTTATCAGAGCCATTTGATTTTTGTTTTAAATCAAAAATTTTCTATGGCTAATCTAGCAAATGAGTTTGCTCAAGGTCAAACTGACAAATCGTCCTCCGCTTTTCACGGGAGATAACTACGGTTATTGGAAGAATAGAATTTCTCTATACATCCAATCTGTAGATTATGACCTATGGAAAATCATTGTAAAAGCTCCACACATTCCTTTAAAGGAAGTTGGGGGAATAAGTATTCCCAAAGAAATGGACGATTTTACAAGAGCGGATATGATTCTAATTTCGCAAAATGCTAAAGCTATTAATATTTTACATTGTGCTCTAGATATGAAGGAGTACAACCGGATCTCGATGTGCTCAACCGCAAAGGAGATATGGGACAAATTGCAAATTTGTCATGATGGCACAAATCAAGTGAAGGAGACAAAGATAGACCTACTACAACTCAAATATGAGACATTTGAGATGGAGTCCGGAGAAGAGGTTGACTCGATGTTTAGAAGGCTCACCCAAATCATAAATGAGCTTGCTCAACTTGGTGAGAAGTACCCTCCAAAGCAAATATGGAGAAGAGCACTAAGAGCCTTGCCAAAGGAATGAGATGCCAAGAGGACGGCCATCATCGAATCCAACAAAGGAGAAAGTGCATCATATGACCTTGATGAACTTCATGGCACATTGGTGACCCATGAGCTTGAAGTGTCAACAAGGAAGGGAATAAAGGAGGATGAGAGATCCATAAGAAAGGGAATAGCCTTGGTCAGGAGGAAAGATCAATCCGATGATGAAGATGATGATGATGATGATATGATCTTGTTCGCTAGAAAGTTCAAGAAATTCTTCAACAAACACAACAAGCCAAAGACCTCCAGTGCTACCAAACATGATTCAAAACAAGAGGTAACTTGTTATAATTGTCAAGATAAAGGTCATTATGCTAATAAATGTCCTAGGAAGAAGAATGAGGACAAAGGGAAGAAGAAAGCTCTTATAGCCACATGGAGTGATAGTGACTCCATGAAGAAGAAACAAACATTTGTCTCATGGCCAAAGATGACGCAAATGATGAAGAATATGAAAGCGACGATGAGGTACCATCTTTTGATGAATTACTAGATTCTTATCATGAGCTTATTGATGTGCTTGGCAAAACCAAGATGAGTACCAAATTACTCAAACTTGAGGTAGCCAAGAAGGATGAAGAAAACAATTCATTGAAAAATGAATTAAGTTCTTTGAAGAAATCTTTTTGCAAATTTAGTGAGAGTAGTCTAAAGATGAATGAATTGCTTGGCTTGCAACGCTGTAGCTTCGATAAAGCCGGACTAGGCTTCTCAAGCAAAACTAAAACTTTTTCAAGCTTGTTGGCTAAAGCAAAGCATAATTCTCCTACATGCACTTATTGTTGTGAAGATGGTCATACTAAGAACAAATGTAGGTTTGCTAACCAACCTAACAAGAGGTGGAAATGGATTCCAAATGCGTCAATGAAAGTTAACCCTCAAGGATCCAAAAATCAAATGGGTACCAAAGACCCTCCAATTGTTAATTTGTTTTGTAGGGACAACAAAGAGATGGATGATGAAGGGACTAGCACATCAAGGGAGGAAACCAACTCATGCACAACTATAGAGGAAGCACGAGGTATAGGACCAATGACAGAACGTACTCTTGTCATCAAAGGTAAATTTTTTTTGCATTTTGAAAGAGCAATTCAAAATTTCATTGGCACAAATTAATTGTGACCAATACATAATGAAGCTCAATATTCATTGATAGTAAAAAGCATTTCCCCTTAGCATGTGCACATATAAATTGTTTTGATGCTTGATTTATGCTTATCTCTTTATAGTAAGTATCTTGATATGCCTTGAATTCAAATTTGAATATGCTATATGAATATATGAAATTATGTGATTAAGCATGCTATAATTGTTTAGATGCTCTATCTTTGATATAATGCTATCATGATCTTAATAAATTTATCAAATGATGCTTTGAGGATTTTAATGTTTATTGGGCATAAGTTCATGAACTCTTGGTAGAACATATGCACACTTTGCAATATTTAGAATTCATTGTTGATTGCCTTAAACGCATGTTTGTATTCCTCTAAATGATTTAATCTTATGCTTGTTATGGCTATTACATGATTGATGAGGAACATGTGTAAATTGTAAAAATATGGCTATGTGTCAACATATAGTTGTGATATGATTATTTGAAATTTGTGCTTTTTGATTATCACAAAAAGGGGGAGAATTTTGTGATAAACTTGAAGTTTTTGCATGCATAGTTTGAGGGGGAGAGTTATGCATAATTTGAGGGGGAGAGCTTTTTATGCTTTACTTGGTAATCTTGTATGTGATATGCAATTGTTAAGGGGGAGTCATGTTTACTCACATTTCATGCATATTACATATTCAAGTTTATCAGGTTTTGTGATCATCAAAAAGGGGGAGATTGTTGAGCCTTAAACGCATGGTTGTGTTTAATGTCTCTGGATTATTTTTGAGTTTTGATGATCAACAAAACTTGTGTTTGTTATACTAATGTGTCTACTTAGTGTGCAGATTTATTGGTTAAAAAGTGGATTGATTGGAGAAAATCAAATTTGCAAAGTCTGGGCTGGATCGCCCCAGGCGATGGTGATCATCGCCCCAGGCGATGGTAGCCAGGTGGGGCATCGCCACGCACATCGACAGAGGCGACACCGAGGGTCGCGCGCAGGGGGAGTCCACCCGAGGCGATGCCTTGATCGCCTGAGGCGATGACCTGAACGCCTAAAGCGATCGGAACTTCGTTTGAGGCGATGGAAGATTTGGAACAACCGAGGCTACGGCATTGATTTGTGGAATTGATCGCCTGAGGCGATCCATAGATTTCCTGAGGCGATGCGTGCATTATGGCGACCGTTGGGGCGCGGTGATGGTGATCGCCCGAAGCGATGTCCGAGGCGATCGAGGAGTGATTCAAGCCTTGAGTGTAGCAACGGCTAGTAGGAGCCTTGGGGCCTCCTACACTATAAATATGGATGTTTTGGAGCATTTTGAAGATAAGAAACAAGCCTACAAACTTCAAGAAAGCTTTGCTTATTCAAATTTCATCTAGCATTGCAATCTCCATACATTTGTGTTGTATTGGAGTTTGTGATTCATTTCTTTTGATAGAGTCTTGTGTTCTTTGTGTTGTTACACCGTGAAGGTGTTGTTGATTTATTTGTAAGGTCCTCCAACACCGACGCAAGTTGGAAATTGTAAAGTCATCAACAAGTAAAGTTGGTGCATGTGCTGTGGCTAGCCTTGGAGCCCTTAAGGCCAAGAAGACTCGTGAAGAGTGTTGGTAACTCGGGAAGAGTTGTGTGTGGCTATCCTAGGAGCCCTTAAGGCCAAGAAGACTCGTGAAGAGTGTTGTGCTCGTGAAGAGCTTTTTGTACTCGGGAAGAGTGTGTAGTTTCTAACTTGGAGCCCTTAAGACCAAGACCTTTTTCGTTCTAGTGGAACCTCGGTTGGAAGTTATCTAGCCGGGAAGAGAAGACGTAGGCGATTCAGCCGAACTTCTATAACAAATATTGGTGTCATTTACCGCTTTATTTTAGTTACGCATTTATTTACTTCTTCATTTTATTTATTTATCGATTGACTTAAGTCATCCGCAGAGCAAACTCGTTTATTTTGCAAATTCATTTTAAAACGCTAAAGTAGCCAAGGAACCTCATTCACCCCCCTCTTCGGTTTCAACACTTAGTACGTAATCCAAGATAAGAATACACAATACAAATACAAAGTCAAAAGAAAACTTAGATCCAAAACAGGAAAACAATAATTATGTATTCGATAATCTCCGCAATAAAAAGTCTTAAATTATCTTTTTTCCCACAGCTTTAGACGTGAAATCAATCACACCCATGACTCCAATAACTCCCTTCCTTCTTTAGTAAGTGATGCACCTATTGGATTAGTATTCAACTAATGTGGAGACAACTTAGCAACCAAGTTTGAAGTCTACAATGGGGTGCCAACTTTGAAGTCCACAAAGTTGCCCAAGTTTGAACATGCCAAATTGTTATCATTTCACACCAAGAATTTTCTTGGTTTCACATCATGTTTTTCACCTATAAATAGGCAAGAGATTTGCTCATTTGTATTACAACATAAATCAAAAGTTTAATAAACTTTGAGAGAGAGCAACGTGTGATTGAGAGATTTTGAGTTGATTTGAGCAAGTTTGCTCCTTCTTCGAGAGTTGTGAGTTTGTACTCCTCTTGTAATCCTTCATATTTGATATAGTGAAGTGTGTGTGCTCCGTGGACGTAGGCGAGTTTTGCCGAACCACGTAAATCTTTTTGTCTCTATCCATTTGTGTGTGCGTTGTTTTTCTGTCCCTTATAGCTCCTGCAACTTTCGCAAGAACATGACAGTAGTCATAGTTCCCTAACAACTGGTATCAGAGTCATGGTCATTTTGTTGGGGAGAGCTTTGGTGTGGTAGGCGAATACGTATTGACTAAGGAGGTCTGTCTAGGAAAATTGGTATTTAAGTGGGACCGGTGTGGCCCCACCAATTTTCCTGGGAATCTTGAAGTTCTGTCTAGGAAAGATCAAGATTCTCTCTTTTCTGGGAGCTTACTTAACGTGTACTATTCAAGTACTTCATCAAAGTATCAGGAGCAATGGCCGCAGACGAAGGGAAGCTAAAACTCGAAAAGTTCGATGGTGCAGATTTTGGATTATGAAAAATGCAAATAGAGGACTATTTGTATCAGAAAAAATTGTATCAACCTCTCGAAGAAAAGAAGCCAGAAACAATGTCAGATGAAGATTGGAAAATCCTCGACAGACAAGCTCTTGGAGTAATCCGCTTGACATTATCCCGCAATGTTGCTTTCAATATTGCAAAAGAAAAGACCACAGCGGGTCTCATGAAGGCTCTCACCAGTATGTACGAAAAGCCGTCAGCCTCAAATAAAGTACACCTGATGAAACGATTGTTCAACTTGCGGATGACGGAAGGCGCATCGGTGGCTCAACATCTCAATGAGCTTAATACAATTACAACTCAACTGAGGTCAGTCGAAATTGAATTTGATGATGAAGTACGAGCATTGATACTTTTGTCTTCTCTACAAGAAAATTGGAATGCTACAGTCACAGCAGTAAATAGCTCGTCGGGAAGCACTAAATTAAAATTTGACGTTGTTCGTGATCTTGTTCTTAACGAAAAAATCCGAAGGAGAGCGTCAAGTGAGACGTCGTCCTCTTCTGCTTTGTCTACAGAATCAAGAGGAAGAACCAGAGGAAATGGACACGGCAGATCAAACTACCGAGGAAGATCAAATGACAGGAGGTCCAAATCTAGGAATCCCCCTAATTCTCATAACTCAAAGACTATCGAGTGCTGGAAATGCAGCCAGCCCAGACATTATAAAAATCAGTGCAAAAATGCACAGAAAAATCAGGAGGCGAAGGCAGAAGCAAACGTTGCTTCTAGAGATGATGCATTAATATGCTCTTTAGAGTGCAAGGAGGAGTCTTGGGTGTTAGACTCCGAAGCATCATTCCATTCTACTTCGTGAAGAGAACTCTTTGAAAATATGTCCCCTTGGAAGATCTCAAAAGGTGCAATGATAAATGCTCGAGACAATAAGAGCGGTACTCTTTACATTACAGCAGGAGCACGCTGTTCAATTGCAGTTGCAAAAAACAAAGAAAGTCCTACTCTGTGGCACCAAAGACTCCCCACATGAATGAGAAAGGAATGAAGATTATGCATTCCAAGGGAAAACTACCAGCCCTCTAGTCAATAGAAATTGACTTGTGTGAAGATTGCATATATGGCAAACAAAAGAGGGTCAGTTTTCAGACAAGTGGCAGAACACCGAAGAAGGAAAAACTGGAACTCGTTCACTCTGATGTTTGGGGAGCAGCCACTATCTCATCCATTGGTGGAAAATATTACTTTGTGGCATTTATCGATGATCACTCTTGGAAGGTATGGGTTTACTTTCTAAGGTAGAAGTCCGAAGTATTTGATACTTTCAAAAGATGGAAAGCTATGGTTGAAAATGAGACAAGTCTTAAGATCAAATATCTCATAACAGAAAATGGTGGTGAATACACAGACACCAGATTCAAGAAATTCTGCTTCGAACATGGGATCCGAATGGAGAAAACCGTGCCAAGTACGCCTCAACACAATGGTGTAGCTGAGCGTATGAATCGAACGTTGTCTGAAAGAGCCCGAAGTATGCGTATACAGTCAGCTCTACCAAAGCAGTTCTGGGCAGAAGCAATCAATACAGCAGCTTACTTGATCAACCGAGGGCCATCGATTCCAATAGAGCACTTGATACCCGAAGAAGTATGGAGTGGAAAAGAAGTAAAACTCTCACATCTTAAAGTCTGCATTTGTACATATCAATGATCAAAGCTGGAGTAAGCTTGATCCCAAATCCAAGAAATGCACCTTCATCGGTTATGGCAATGATGAATTTGGCTATCGCATATGGGATGATGAGAACAAGAAAATAATCCGCAGTAGGGATGTTATCTTCAATGAAAATGCTATGTACAAAGACATACACACAACGAGCACTCGTGAGTCAACGAGTGATCCTGTGTATGTTGAGCAGGATGGTGTGCCAGGAACAGTATGTCACATCATGAAAATCCAATTTTAGATCTGGAGGAACTCGAAACGCGGAGCAGTGGAGAACAGTCTGGTGAACCGCAGGTTCAGAGTCCTCCAGCATTGAGAAGATCATCTCGACCTCATATACCAAACAGAAAATATATGAATTATCTATTGCTTACAGATGGAGGAGAGTCTGAATGCTACGATGAAGCATGTCAGGCAGAGGATGCTAGCAAGTGGGAGATTGCAATGAAAGATTAAATGTAGTCTCTTATCTCCAACACACTTGGGAGCTAATGAAGCTACCAAAAGGAAAGAAAGCTCTTCACAACAAATGGGTGTATCGTGTGAAGGAAGAAATTGATGGATCAAGAAGATTCAAGGCCCGGTTAGTAGTCAAAGGTTTTCAACAGAAAGAAGGAATTGATTACACAGACATTTTTTCACCAGTAGTGAAGTTAACCACTATTCGGTCAGTGTTGAGCATTGTTGCTGCTCAAGGACTACATCTGGAACAACTGGACGTGAAAACTGCTTTTCTCCACGGGGATGTGGATGAAGAGATCTATATCCAACAACCAGAAGGATTCTCAAAGATAGGAATGTAAAATCTTGTATGTAGGCTTCGGAGGAGCTTGTATGGTCTAAAACAACCCCTCGGCAATGGTATAAGAAATTCAATGGTTTCATGCAGATGCAAGGATTCCACAAGTGTAATGCTGACCATTGCTGCTACTACAAGAAGTATGAGTCTAGTTATATCATCTTGCTACTTTATGTCGATGATATGTTGGTAGCAGGACCAGACATGGACGAGATCAAGAAGTTGAAGATGCAACTGTCAAATGAGTTTGACATGAAAGATCTTGGTCCAGCTAAACAGATTATTGGGATGCGGATCACCAGAGATAAGCAAAAAGGTACATTGCAGTTATCTCAGGCTGAGTACATCAACCGTGTGTTGAACAAGTTCAACATGAGTGAAGCTAAGGCAGTAAGTACGCCCTTGGGCAGTCACTTCAAGTTATCCAAAGATCAGTCTCCGAAGACAGATGAGGAGAGAAACTTCATGGCTCAGGTTCCCTATGCCTCACCCATTGGAAGTCTTATGTATGCCATGGTCTGTACAAGACCAGCTGTTGGCCATGAAGTGGGAGCTGTTAGCAGATTTATGTCAAATCCTGGAAAAACCCACTGGCAAGCGGTGAAATGGATTATAAGGTATCTACGAGGTACTAAAGATAAATGTTTAGTATTTGGAAAGGGAGAAACAAAAATCCAAGGCTATGTAGATGCAGACTTTGCTGGCGAAATTGATCGTAGAAGAAGTACTACGGGTTATGTATTCACAGTAGGAAGCACATCAGTTAGTTGGATATCACAGATACAGAAGATTGTAGCTCTATCAATTACAGAAGCTGAGTATGTAGCTGTGACTGAGGCTAGCAAGGAAATGATATGGTTACAAGGATTGTTAACAGAATTGGGATTCAATCAAGTAAAGAATATACTGTGCAGTGACAGTCAGAGTGCTATTCATCTGGCTAAGAATTCAACATTCCATTCAAGAACCAAACATATTGGGTTACGCTATCATTTCATCAGATCCTTGTTAGAGGAAAGTGTATTGAAAGTCGAGAAAATCCAAGGCAGTAAGAATCCAGCAGACATGTTAACAAAGGTTGTCACCATTGACAAGCTGAAGCTATGTACAGTTTCAGTTGGTCTTCAAGGATGAAGAGAAGGTCGAGCACACCACTGATCAAGGTATGAAGATGGGTTGAAATCAGTCTTCAAGTGGGGGATTGTTGGATTAGTATTCAACTAATGTGGAGACAACTTAGCAACCAAGTTTGAAGTCTACAATGGGGTGCCAACTTTGAAGTCCACAAAGTTGCCTAAGTTTGAACATGCCAAATTGTTATCATTTCACACCATGATTTTCATGATTTCACACCAAGAATTTTTTTGGTTTCACATCATGTTTTTCACCTATAAATAGGCAAGAGATTTGCTCATTTGTATTACAACACAAATCAAAAGTTTAGTAGGCTTTGAGAGAGAGCAAAGTGTGATTGAGAGATTTTGAGTTGAGTTGAGCAAGTTTGCTCATTCTCCGAGGGTTGTGAGTTTGTACTCCTCTTGTAATCCTTCATATTTGATATAGTGGAGTGTGTGTGCTCCGTGGACGTAGGCGAGTTTTGCCGAACCACGTAAATCTTTGTGTCTCTATCCATTTGTGTGTGCGTTGTTTTCTGTCCCTTATAGCTCCTGCAACTTTCGCAAGAACATGACAGTAGTCATAGTTCCCTAACCGCTCCCTATTCCATTTCCAATCCAATCTTATTTGTATCAGCAGAACTATTTTCCAAGCTATGTTCCATCTGCAATTAGTTACCAAGCAACCTTTCCTCCTCCACCAACTCCATACAGATTCTGCCTCAAGAAGTATTAGCCAGTCTAAACCCAGGTGAATTAATTTCACGTGCACGCCACACCTTCTGATATTAGCACCTAATTTCCCCACGATGCAGGCATAAACATCCACAAGCCTCACAGTGTCACAACACCTCCGATGCAGAAAAAACAATTGAATCAGCTTAGGTCATATCCATAATTTCCTTTTTCGAAGCATTACTATGAACTTGCTCCCCAAACTACATATCCAGCAGACTAGACAGAGGGTAATGTAGCAGCATCTATCATCAAAACATAATGTGTATATATGACTAATCACTCAGCTTACAAGAAAAACTTTTGCCACATTGTCACTCATCTTAAACAAACTTAGAGGCTAAGACACAAAGATGGATTGACAAACCAATCATTGACCGAGTACGATGAGATCCCTTTACCTTTTGTCTTTATCCATGATCAAATCATTATTTTAATTGTATCACTAACTTTCTCGACACAAAAGCTTTGTTGTTTAAATATCACCTTATTTCTTGCTAGTCAAAATTCCACACTACACAATGTCATCCCGCATCTCACTCCATACTTCTTGTTCGATGCTCTAGTTTATAATAATATTGTAAAAGATGTGGCATAGCTTTCTCTTGTGCAACAGTTAATATTTTTTAAACTATTTAACTACAAAAATTTGAAGATCAATTAGCATTTAGCCATTTAAAACATGTTCCCTAATGATTCAATGATAAAATAAATAATTAAAAAAAAGACTTGAATACACAAATATCACTTACGGGAGTAGATCCAATTTTGCCACCAAGTGAATCGCTCTCCGCTCGGAAACATAGATTTCATTCCCGCGATCTCTTCCAGCGCATAATCATCATCCTCATCGCCTAATATGGCTAAATCCGGGTACTCTTGCACCAAATATAACGCCACATCTGCCCCCAAATTGTATCATATTTATATATTTCGTAGTTAAATTATCAATAAATTAAGTATTTCATACTAACCTATGAATTCTGATGCTATTACAGTGATCAACAGGGAAGCCCCCAACTTTCCCACAAATGGGCTATTAGCGACATCTTTCTTGGAAACGGATATGAGATACATAAGTGTATCTTTATGGCTATATATCGCCGCTAAATGAATCGGTAACCTATTCTTCTCATTGGTGGTATATAGTAACTTATTTTTTTTAATCACCAGTAGTTTTGCAGCTTCCTTGTTTCCGGCCATGGCAGCAATATGTAGAGCAGTATCCCCAGAACTACTTTTGGAGAGGATTGCTTCATCTGGCATTGGGTATTCTAACAACTTTCTCACGAAATTATTTGATTTTCCAGTCTCCACAGCTACGTGTAGAGCTGTCTCTGAGGAATCATTGATATTGGCAGTGATTGCATCTGTATCGTTGTCCAAGAACTGCTTGCCTTCCGTCCAATCATTTCTTGTTATTGCTCTATGCAATGGCAAGTACTTGTGACAATCCTCACCTGCATATTTTTTAGAATTACAAGCCTTATTCAAAATCTTGATATATGGAAATCCAAACTAGTTCTTCTTATATAATTCAGAAAATAAAAAAGCCTCCTATACTCAGAAAAAATAAGTTAGAATTCATTAAGTCATATTTTTCTTATTTTTTTTTTCAGTTTTAGTTACAGAATACATATTTTACCAGCATTTTCCTGATCCGAACTGGAACTGTCCCCATCTTCATCTTCCTCCTTATCAGTTTGACTTTCATTATTATCTGCTTTGAAAAGTTTTTCCAAATGTGACCAAACTTCCCTGGAACTCTTCAATCCCACCACTGCATCAAGCTCATTGGTCCCAGTAATGGAACCTAAAATCCATCCTTTGATCAGTGCGTCAGTTCTTTTCCACTCCTCCAGGGATGCTTTGGGCGGCGTTAATGGTTTCGTGGTTTGGCCGTCAATGAAACCCAGCAAGTCTTGGCTCTTCAACAGACAAACCATCTGTTCTCTCCAGATCTTGTAATCGTTAATGCTTCTTTTGAGTTTATATTTATCAGGAGACAGCTTCACTGATACAAAGTTGGCGACATTAACACTTGACAGGCATTGACATTTTGCAGATTTTGAAGGAGCCATTGAAATTGTGCTAAGTTTCGGTTGATATGATGCAGCTTTTATGCATTTGAAGTCTTTTTTTTTATGCGTTTGAAGTCTTTTATTATTCATAACAAAGTCTTTCTGGCACCTTCTCGTTTATAATTTCAAATCTTGTGTTCATATTAGTTTTTTATGCCAACATTTGCTGTACGAACAAATAGTTTTTTATGCCAACATTTCCTGTAAGAACGAAGAAGAGAGGGAGGCTGATTGAATGCCGATAAATATTGGGATAGGGAGTATGTCCCTTGCTTGATAAGGCTTAACTAAGACGCCGTTGACCCACACTGAGCACTTCATGACTTATAGTATTTAAATTAGGAAAAATTACACAAAATATCCTATAATTTTGTTTAAATTTCACTTTACAATAATTATTTGAAAAATTACAGTTTACATCATCAACTTTGATGAATTGTAACACTTTACATCCTCTTGACTCGATTTTATATTTTTATTGAAGATTTATCGACGCATTCGATCGTCTTACATACTCAAACTTAGATTTATTTAAGCTAGTTATTCCAAAGTTAAAAAACAAAATAATATTTTTAGTATCGAAATTTTCTAGTTAACGATTACGGAAAATGAAAGTTTGACACTCCAAATATTTATTTTTGATTTTTTAAAATATTTGCAATTACCAGTTTAAGTGACTCTAAGTTTGAATATGTAAGCCTCCGATGAAATGCATCGATAAATTTTTAATGAAAACACAAAATCGAGTCAAGAGAATGCAGAGTGTTACAATTCATGAAAGTTGAGGATGTAAATTGTAATTGAAACAATGGTTGCAAAGTAAAATTTATACCAAATTATAGGATGATTTTTTTGTAATTTTCCCTTTAAATTATTAATGTTAATACCTTTGACTATTTATTATTTCGAAAAGAAATGTTATTATTAGCTCAAAATATGGCAAATTTATGGAGAAATTGGGTATTGGAAGCCTAAATGACAGTTTATATGTTAAGTTCTCCTTTATGTATATAGATCAAGTATACGATTTTCTAATATAAATTCATTCAAATAATTTGAAATCCGTTATTTATATTTGGATTTGAGGAAGTATTTGAAAGAAATATTTGCACTGACTCTATATTGAGATGAATTTGAAACAATGATTAAAATAACTGTTTGATGATTTAAAATTCATTATCAAATGAATTTACCCATAACATCAATAAATTAATTATTATGTATTTGAAATCCATCGATCAAATACAATAGGAGCTTACCACATTAAGTCCGGCTTCTTGTATAGAATTATTTGCTTTTTTTTTTTTGTTCCATTTGTGTTATATTTATTTTGAAGCTCATTGTGGAGCAAAGTCTTGTCTTTCAATTAATTAAATATTCCATTGACTCAAATATTACCTACTTTATAATAATATTACCCACTAGCATATCTACACACGTTATGCATATGCATAGATCGCAAATATTTTTAATAAAAAAATGTAATTTAAATATTTATCATACGCCAATAATAGTATCAATAACTAAAATTAAAATCAATTAAAATGATGCTTTATATAGAGATTTTGAGAAAATTAATACCATGAAAAACATGATATGAAACTCATGCGATAGATGTTAATAGGAAAAATACAATATTTTGTAGTCGGATGGACTAAACTAAATATAATATTAAAAAATTATTAATAAAAAATTTCTATTTAACCCAATTTGTTAAACAAATTATAAACCCAATTTGAATTAATAAAAATATTATCTAAAAGATTTGCACATTAAATATCAAAGACTTTGCTACAATAAATTATTAAAATATATATTATACAAAAACCCTTATCGGTGATACATTATTATGAAAAATTCAATGAATTTCTCAACCAATGACTTTGTCAAATCTTATTTTGAAATTAATTATAAATTATATTTTTTATTTTTTTGCATTTGCTAAAGCCCAAGATCAAACTTCTCTTTAATTACGCGAGTTATAATTTTATATATTGATTGTTGAAAATTCAATATTATTTTATTCTATATGACTTAATATTATTAAAAGTTTTAAAAATAATAATATTTAATCATTTAAAAATGATTTTTTAAATATAAATCGAGCCAACCGAGCTATAGTGAGCACAAATTTGTTAAAGAAAGGGTTATTTGCTTTTTATCAGGAGCAAAGTCTTGTCTTTCAATTAATTAATTATTCTATTGACTCAATATTTTTTTATTGATGTGAAATATTTTTTAATTCATACAAAAAGTCTTTCTAACACGTGCTATAATAACTAAGAAGGTAGGGATTCTGACAAAAAGAATTATAAAATAAAAACTGCAACATGTTACTAAAATAAGCCTAAAATAAAGAGTTTATAAATGTGAAATAATATAACATGATCAAGATTTAAATGTTATATATTATACAAGAATTATAATTCAATTAATAAAAAAAGAATTATAAAGTGTCAAATTTGATACACAATAGTTTTTAATTTTAATCTAATACTATGTGAAAACGTTGACTAAACGATATAAGTCTGAACAATAGTTTCAAAGATTTTCCTACACACGTTAATGCATTTATAATAATATTACCTACTAGCATATCCACACACGTTATGGGCTAATTTAATTTAATATTATAAAAAAAATATTCATGAAATAATGTTGATTGAAAAAATTTAACATTTTATTGTAATTTGCAATCTCGGTATGTGAATTTAATTATTTTAAAGTTGCAATATGGGATTGTGAAATTAACTATTTTAAAATTTAAAAAAATAATTTTTTTATAAAGTTGCAAGTAAATATACATTATTTTAATTAGAATGTATCAAATATATTTGTATTTAAAGCGTTAGGGACTGAACAGGGTCCTGAAAATATTATGGATTAAAAAAATAATTTTTTATAAAATTGCAATTCAATATACAATTTTTAATTCAAATTTATCAAATATATTTGTATTTTAAACATTAATGACTGAACCGAGTCCTGTAAATATTAGGGATTAAAAATAATATTTTTTATGAAGTTGCAATTCAATATACAATTTTTAACTAGAATGTATCAAATATATTTGTATTTAAAACATTAGTGACTGATGTATTATCCGGGTTCATTTGATGTATCTAATATAATAAAAGAATATTGAAAAATATGGTTATTGATGTATTATCAAACTTTGCCAGAATATTATTTTAAATTATTATTATTATTAGTTTCTAGAAATAAAAATATTACATCTCCAATGCGGCCAAAAGCCTTTTGAATTTCCTCTCTGTAAACATTACAATTCTCGAATGCTGGCATCCGAGTACGAATCACAAACTGATAAAGCCAAGAAGATCCCAGCAAGTGTATACGGAAGAACCCAAAATATTTGGATCACCAGCTACAGAGCCGGCTGAACCATATAGGCAATTAAATTGACTAAAACACAATAATTAACCTAAGCAGCGATAGATAATGAAGAAATATGATAGAAATAATTATTAAGATATAAGTTCACCCATGTAATCCCCAATAATTTTCCTATTAATTCAGATTTAATAGCATACGCTCTAAGGTGACGAGTTTTTCTATTGCATTTGATATACTATGGTCAAGCAATAAAATGTCTAATATTAATGTTACAATAACTCACTGCAATGCCCTTATTGAACTATTAATACCACATACGATTTGAGAAAACTATTAGCCTTCGATTTTGGTAAATCTACTGCTATCACACGTGTGCAAGATTTTACTTGGCCCGTCTCATCATAAAACACACTGTCTAATTTACTATGTGTATCGTAATATCGTATGGTCAAGCCACTTACGATTACCAAATTGATGCAAAAGGTAGTTAATCTTTTGAAAGCATTAAATACGTAAATTATGAGCAAAGATTATAAGAATTGAATAAAAAACTAATATTTAAATCATGAGTTCAAACATGACATCCCCTAGTCTTGAAAAACAAGCCTAGCCAACAATCATCATCAAATAATAATGCAAAATATATTTATCATAAAAATCTGAGAATAAAAAGTAAACAAGTCTAGAAATACGAGTAGACGAGGTCGTGACTCCGTGCGTTGCTCCGTAGTTCCGTCTCTTGTATTGCTCTTGCTCTTCAATGGGTTGTGATGTTTTTGTGTGGATGAAGGATGAATGAGGCTGCTTCTTGATCAGAAATAAAGTGCCAAAAGTCCAGATTTTCATGCATAAAGTCCCTTATGGAAGTTCCTTGTTGGACTCAAACTCTAAAAGAAAATTTTTCAGAAATCTTCGCCGGTCGATCGATCGAGCAGCAGTTGCCAATCGATCGCGAGTTTGTCAATGTTGTTTCTCAATTTTCTGCTTTTGCCAATTGATCGAGTAAGGCCAGGCGATCGATCACGCATCAGTCAATTTTGTTGGTCAGAACTTTGTCAAGCTCGATCGATCGAGGAAAGCCTCGCGAGCTATCGGTGCTTTGAATTTCCAAGTTCATGATTTGTTTATTCATTCCTTTTACATGTTGACTTGATTTGATCATTTTTCATCATTTTAGCTCATTTCCTTCACTTTTATGTACTTTCAACATTAAGGACTGAACTGGTCCTGAAATATTAGGGATTAAAAATAATAATTTTTTATAAAGTTGCAATTCAATGTACAATTTAAATTAGAATGTATCGAATATATTTGTATTTAAAATATTAGGCTAAACCGATTCTGAAAATATTAGAGATTAAAACAAATATTTTTTTATAAAGTTGCAATTCAATATATCAATTATTTTGACACTTTATAATTCTTTTTTTATTAATTGAATTATAATTCTTATATAATATATAACATTTAATCTTGATCATGTTATATTGTTTAACATTTATCAACTCTTTATTTTTAGGCTTATTTTAGTAAAATGTTGCAGTTTTTATTTTATAATTCTTTTTGTCAGCATCCCTACCTTCTTAGTTATTATAGCACGTGTTAGAAAGATTTTTTTATGAATTAAAAAAAGATTGATCTATCAATAAAAGAATAATTAAGTCAATGGAATAATTAATTAATGAAAAGACAAGACTTGGTTCCAGATAAAAAGCAAATAACCCTATACAAGAAGACTAATTCTTTACAAATTTGTGCTCACTAAGCATTTTCCCAAGTCGTATACACAGTCCATTATCTTTACGTTGGGAAGAAATAATATTAGGAAGATCAGAAGGGGGAAAGCTCTGGAGAACCAAGTATTCAGATTGACTCGGTGGCAGAGCTAGGATGTAAATTCAGCTGAGAATGGTCGAGCTAGACGTAGTATTAACGGACTATATCGGTTGGAAACAATCAATAGAGCAAATGTAACAATCTTTATTATGAAGCAAGAAAACTGAGAGAAAATGGAAGATTCCTACTATTTTCCTTTCATTTGAAATTGCACATGCATTTGACTTGAAAGACGAACTGAACGCCATTTCCCATGATTCTTAATTATTAATGTTAGTTATAAGAAGAAAAATAATAAATTTATATGCACAAAGTTGCGTATGATGAACTATATACTTAACAGTAATACTTAATAAAAATAAAAATTAATTAACAATTTATAATTTGTAACTATAAAAAATTTGCATGCTGTTCGGGATGTGCTTTCTGGCAAGTATAGTTTGAACAATTAATGTAATTTATATTTTAATTGGTAGATTTTTCATATATCTTTTGCCAACCTTGATGGAAATTATTGCACATGCATTTGCCATATCTGAATGCAACTTGAAGATTATGCTGATATATATATATATATATATATATATATATATATATATATATATATATATATATATTCGTAATTTAATAAAAATGATTCTTTATTTCTTCTCATTACACTTACACAGTTACACTATAATTTATTAACTTGTATAATCAAATATTCATTTAGTCAACTGTTTGGGGTATATTTTTTTTAACATTAAAATATATTAACTAAAGGAGAGCCATCATGACAATTACAAAAAATTGCAAAAAATGTTGGGTTTTCGTACCCCGGCGCCAGATTCAAACGCAGCGAAAATAATACAATAAACAGATCTGACCCTGGGACGGCGATCGCGTCTGATTCGTATTAGCATGCAAATTCATAAATATATGCACGAAAAGAGATTACTGATAACAGCGAAATCACTCTGATGACGGTGTTCCTCTAGTCCAATCAACCTGACCAGATCTGCAAGCTCAGCACCAGTGCTAGTGTGGTGTTAGCGTTTCTATGAGAGTGATTTGAATCAATTGAGAGTGACTTCTATTTTAACCCTAGATACATATGTCATATTTATAGTCGTAATCAGCTAACTGTGTCAGGGTTAATATAAAGCCCATCGGGCCAACAATTGGCTTGTAGGACATTTATGCTAACAATCTCCCACTTGCCCAAAAGCCAACAAAACTACAAACTCATAATCCAAGTAACTCAATCCAATTGAATAACTTGATGTACACTAATGTACATAATTATGAGACATAAATATATCAAACGTTTTAATTTTAGAACTTTCTATAAATGAAACATTTTCAAATATAGAAACTCCACTAAATTGAGGAGCATTCAAAAATTAAATTCATCTCTTCTAAATCACTCAATATGAGCACTTAACATTTAAGTCTCAATTCTCATCGATAGATCGGCGGCCGGTTGATTATGACCCTGCGAGGCTCAAGTGTATCATAGCAGTAGAATCACAACCTTTGTGATTTTAGAAGTCAAACAACTTCTTTGGGCTTACCCTGAATGCCACATTGTCAATTAAACTCCTTTAATAGACAATGACCGAAATACAATTTCAGCAACAACCTACTGATCGTGGGTAGCGCCTCTGCGCTTCACGAAGACCTAGATACAAATGACTAGCAACGTACGAGAACCTGTCAGTCATAGTTAGCGTGCAGTACATTCCTTTAACTCAATATGTCCCGATTGAATCAAGGGCATTGGTTGGTCGAGGCCCCTTATGATTTCAATAACTATGTATTTGTTTCACGTTATATGATTCATTATGTGCGTATATGAAAAACACTTTTTCACAAGCACTACCCACTCTGGTCAGAGATTCCTCGAATCATATATAGAAAAACACATAGGACATCATGGTTCATCAAGACCAGTGGTGAATCCCCAACGACAATCATATGCCTCTGACAGCATCACTGAATACCCAAAATAATGACTTTATGACCCACATGTGATCAGTCATTAAATCAAAGTACACAGCTATCTATCAAGACCTCAATGACGCATCGGGTCATGAGGAGTAATGGTGCACAACTATGACTAGGAATTCTATACTCGACAAATGGTAATCACTTATAGAATTCCGAGTAGGGTCGTTCAGTGAACTCATTCCTAATGAGCACATATTCATGTGTGCTGACGCCGATGAAACGCAGCGCACTACACTAGACACATCATGAATACCAGTCTCTAACAAGCATATATCGATATCCCATTCTCGAAGGCTCATCGACCAGGAACATTTAGAAATCGCAGTCGATAATGTATTTCATGGTCACCATCATATGCGTAACCACATTCTATGGACTTTAGCAATCTCAAGGACTTCATCAATGCATCAAGATGCATGGGTAAACAGATGAAGAAGTGCCATATATATTAATATTCAAACAAAGATTTGTCATAATAAGATTACAGGTACAATCATTGTAAATGCTTTGTCAGTGGATTCACTATATTTTTCTGTTGAAGCGATTCTCTCGATAATAATGTCGTGTCTACCATCTCTCTCATTAGATAGTATTTTCTCAATATATGTTTGGATCCTGATGAGATCTTGGCTATTCATAATAGCTCAAATGTTGTCACAGTACACCGAGACTGTGTCAACTGCACTAGAAATTACACCCAACTCTTGGATAAAATTTCTTATCCAAACTGTCTCTTTGTTGCATCGTATGCTGCAATGTATTCAGCTTCAGTGGTGGAATCCAATGTGGTGTCTTGCTTGGAACGTTTCCAAGAAACATCACCATCATTGAGCTTAAATACAAATCCGAACATCGATATGGTATCATCTACATCCAATTTAAAAACCAGCATCAGCTTAGCCTTCAACTTTTATTTCTCCACTTACATATCAAAAAACCATGAGCATATCATAAGTTCTTCATAAGAACTTAAGGATTATTTTCACAATTTTCCAGTGACCTTCACCGGGATCTGTCTGATGTCTGTCCATTACTCTAAGAACATACATCAGGCCAAGTACATTTCATAGCATACAATATGCTATTAAAAGTAGAAATATAAGGTGCCAATGCCATATTTTCTCTCTCCTCATCAACCTTAAGACACATTGACTCGAGAGATGAATATTATGACATATTACGAAGTAACTCATTTTCGACTATTCTATGCTAAACCCTTTTAGCACAGTGTTTATGTACGTAAATTGAGAGATCTCAAGCATCCTTTAGATCTATCCCTATAGATCCTTATGCTAAGCACGTATGACGCTTTTCCCAATCTTACATGGAGAAATTAGTAGATAATCATGCTTTAATTGATTAATCCAATACCATTCACAATGAGCATGATATAATCGACTTAAAGCATCACAAATGTAACCATGCTCCCACTAACCCGTTTGCATACACATGTCACTTCCAGATTTTTAACAAAACCAAACACTTTGATGATGTTATCAAAACGGAAGCTCAAACTTCGATATGCCTTCTTAGGCCCATAAATGGACCTCTGGAGTTTGAAAATATTTTCCTCACTCCAAAAATTCACCTAAACACATTTGGCTGCTACATTTATATCTCAATGTCTTCACTGAGAAATGTTGTGTTCACATCCATTACTCATATCTCATATTCATAATATAAAGATATAACTAATAAAATCTAAATAGACTATAGCATCATAACCGATGAAAATTTTCTCATAAACAACTCTTTGCCTATGAGAATAACCGTTTCTGACCAGTCAAGCTTTGAAGGTCACTACCTTCCGATCCACTCCAAGCTTTCACTTGTAAATCATGCAGCCAATGTGAACAATTCCCAAAGATGATCTACTAAGGCCCAAACCTTATTGGAGTACATGGAGTCCATTTCAGATTTCATGACATCTTGCCAATGTCCCGAATCAATATCTGACATCGCCTCCTTGAAAGTCCAAGGATCATATCCATGGTCTATTACTTGACTACTTTCAATGAGTAGATTCGTTCTATCAGGAGCTCTTGAAACATTTTCAAATCCTTGGTGTGTGTAAATCAAAGGTTGTGATGACTCAATTAATTTCACCGTTTTCACTTTTCTAGTCGTTTGTGGTTCTTGAACCCTTTCAAGTTATATTATATTATCATTCCTTTCTAATAGAAACATTTTCTCTAGAAAGACTGCACTTGCGAAACAAATACTTTGTCACCAATTGATAATATAAATTTCCACAAAATAACATAAGATGGATCAACTATCCAACTCATCTCACACTGGCTGCTTCACATAAGCAGAACAATCTCAAAGCTATATTTGGATTATTTTTCAGTCCATATCGTATATGGAGTTTTGGTCACTGCCTTTGTATGAATTATGTTCAACCAATATGTAACTTTAGAGAGTTACTGGTTCTCTTTAAGATACCTCAACATCATTTTGCAGTAAAACTTAGTGCTCCACATACGTCCATATGAATCAAATTCAATAGACATTCAGCACATGCTAAATATATGTTGGATTTAAGTTATCATTCATTTTATATTCTTTGAATATTCATACTAATCATTCATAAGTTCACCAGATTCAATAAAACACGCATTCTTAAATCTAGAACAAATAAAAAATTGCTCAAACTAGTTCCTAACCAGTTCAAGATTTTATATTAAATAAATATTCAAACAGCCTTTGCAACAACTCTTGCTACAATGCTTAGCCTCAGGTAGGTTTCACCTTCATAGGGCTCTCTACTTCTTCACAACACATGCAACTCTTTGCAAAAATGCGAGCACAACTGACATCATATACCAAAGAAGTAGAACCAATAGAAACATTTAATTTTAGTATAAAACATACCATTTCTAGAACGCTTCTAGTCTAGGTATTTCTTACAAGTTTGCGCCAGTGACCAGTAGTGAAAACATAGATGCCTCTCCTTTCTTAGTTGCTACTATATGCTTTTTCGTCTTTTGAGGTTGAGAACCATTTCTCTTCATCTACTTTATCCTTGAATCATTCCCACCAATTGTAGAAGATTTAACAAGAAGTACACGTTTCTCCTTTGAATCAAGGATACATGAGTTTCCAACATTTTGACTATAAGATCAAATCTACAGCCAGTTAATGAGGATTTGTCACATTCAGATTTTCCAATTTCTCAACAAGAGATATTTTTCTTACACCTTGCTCATAGACCGAAGCCCCATCTCGCATGTCTAATGGGCAAAGATCCAAAAAATAGCCACCCGGATTTCTCACACGCAAGGGGCGATCAATATCACCTGCCCATACATCTTCAGAATGATGACATAACAGCAATGACAATAGATGATCGTCAATTGGGCCTGGTACGGTCATCAGATCCATCCTATTATATGAAACAAAAAATAAATTAGTACATATAGACAACATAAAGTAAACAAAATAATTTAAAACTGATAAAACATGACGAAGCCCAGCAGCCACCATCGACAACCACCAGCCATCAGCAACCGACGGCGGCGGCAGCGATTGGTGGCGGAAGCAGCGACCGACGGGCGACAGAAACTGCGATAGAAACTAATACACGGCGTCATGATTTTTACCTCTAAATTTTGAAAATATGAAGTGATTGGAAGCAAAATGAGAAAAAAACGATTGTAGGAGGTGGAGGTTGCTGGCCGAGGAAGAAGGTGGCGAGCCAATTTATAATCCCAAATCACGCCAACTCAGTTGGCGTGACTATTAATTGGTCATGCCAACTCAGTTGGCGTGACTATTAATTGGTCACGCCAACCGAGTTGGCGTGACCAATTATTAACGCCAACTGGAAAGTCACGCCAACCAGTTGGCATGAAAATATAAAATAATGGTCACGCCAACTGGGTTGGCGTGACCATTATTTTACACTGGTCACGTCAACTCGGTTGGCGTGACTATTATTTTAAATGTCCCACCAACTGGGTTGGCGTGACACACTGAAGACGCCAACCCAGTTGACGTATAAGGTTAGTTTTTTAAATTTGTTAAATTTTAAAGTTATTTTAATATTATTGATTTAATTATGGTTATTTAGTTAAAAAACCCAAAAATATTACATCTCCAATGTGGCCAAAAGACTTTTGAATTTCCTTTCTGTAAACATTACAATTCTCGAATGCTAGCATCCGAGTACGAATCACAAACTGATAAAGCCAAGAAGATCCCAGCAAGTGTATACGAAAGAACCCAAAATATTTGGATCACCAGCTACAGAGCCGGCTGAACCATATAGGCAACTAAATTGACTAAAACAAAATAATTAACCTAGCAGCGATAGATAATGAAGAAATATGATAGAAATAATTATCAAGATGTCGGTTCACCTATGTAATCCCCAATAATTTTCCTATTAATTAAGATTAATAGCATATGCTCTAAGGTGACGAGTTTTTCTATTGCATTTGTTATACTATGGTCAAGCTATAAAATGTCTAATATTAATATTACAATAAATTTCCTTATATTTGGGAAAACTACTAGCCTTCGATTTTGGTAAATTTATTGCTATCACACGTGCCAGATTTTACTTGGCCGTCTCAGCATAAAATCCACGGCCTAATTTACAATGTCGTATCGTAATATCGTGTCACACCCCCAACTCACATCTATTATATAGCTACGGTAAAAATTTTGACAGCATCTCCTTTATTTGTATAACATCCGGAGACACAATAACAACAATAATATATAAGATTCATATCACCATAAACACTGTCATACTATTTACATACAATTCTTTACTTTCTCAAAGTAAAATAGATAGTTCCGCAGATTTAAAAGCCTAACGGTAACAAAATAACATAAGAAAACCGTGTGCTTTTCAAAAGAAAAATCTGCAGACTCAAAAACAAAAATAAGATAATCACATAACCCAGCAGGTCGTCATCCATGTACAGCAGATCTCAGAAACCCGTAGGAGTTCATCACCATGCCCAGTAAGTCCGAGTCTCAGATATCGCCATGCTCACCTACAATGCATGAACTACATGAGCTAATGCCCAGTAAATAAAAATCATGCATGCTATGAAAATGACATGAGACATCAATAACATGTATACCAAGATGCATACTCGAAAATACATAACATTTTATCCAAACTCATATTTTTCCTGGGCCCCTTGACCCACCTACTATGCACCGGAACAGAGCTCTGAACAATATCAATAGGCACACAGCCAATATAGTGGATTGATACAGTCGAATGGTCCATCCTCCCGTGACCCCCAGAGGCACATCACCGAACAACCTTTGTGGTCACCCGAGAAGTACCCCACCCGCAGCATCAATCAAAAGAAGAATATCAGCAAGTGGTCAATCCCCTCATGATTACCAAGAGCACATCTCTAACAACCCTTTTAATCCTCTGAGGAGTACCCCACCGCTATACTCAACATATCATATAAGTCTGCCTCGCAAACCTTGGTGTCCGTAGCAGTGGTCAACAAAATATTTCCTTTTCCAAAAATCATGTCGTGCATGCCAGACATCTAATATACTCATGTAATATGCATGCACGTGCAAATGCAAATGAACAGTTAATTCAATGCAACAACAATTAAATATTTTGAACATCAAATAATACATATATATCACTTTATTCAAGCACCAACATAATTAATATCACAAGAAATACTATGTTCATGCATTGTAGTTGCAGATGGATTTTTACTTACCTTTCACCAGTTGATATTGCTCGATTCCTAGGTAATAGACAATCAATCTACACAATTCAAATATTGATTTTAACAAATAATTCATCAAAGTTCATTTATGATCAACTATCTAAAATTAATTCATTTACGCAATTTATTTCATCCTATCGCTATTTAGCTCTTTATGTACAATTTTTGTAACTCATTTTATACCCCAATTTATTGAATTTGAAGGTATAACCTTACATTTTAACATTAAAATTCATATAAATTGAAATTACAACATAATCTAAAATTTCTTGTCAATTACTATTTATCATCATATAATCTATCACCTACATTAATTACATAATTTTCTAGAAATACTAAAAATTTAGGATTTTCATAAACACTAGAAATAGGAAGAGAAAAGTACCTCAAATCGAAGCTGATAATTCGAGGATTCCGAATATATATTTTATTTGAAGTTTCGATGGCGTTACGAATTCCGAAAAAATTAAATAAGACATGAAACCCTTCTCTTCTCCTACGTTCTTCTATTCTGTCTGATGTGTGTGTTAAAGTGTGTGCGTGCGTGAATCGTGAATGTCCGTGTAAGTTTCAAGTAATATAAATATATATAGCACAATTGCTAAGTCGGTCAATGAAAGCAGTTTATAGTATTTTATTTATTATTATTATTATTCTTATTATTCTATTTCAAAGCACTCCCTTCCTATATGAATTCGGATATCATAACAATCGAGTTTGTGAAAGACGTCTGAATAAAAGTTGTAGATCTATATCTTATCTTTCATCTGGATTTGGAATCACACAATTTGGACATCGGACGAGAAAGTTATATATCATCTACCTAAATATGATATACTTCAAAGTTAATTTTCCCATTCCTCCGGCAGTTTTCGGCAAAAACTCAAAACATGAAAGTGGTAGCCCTACGAGTCATCGTTTTAATAAAATTGACCTCGTTATATTTCGGCGAATTTCGGCGAAGAGTTAAACAGTTTTACTACTATATCCAACATAAATTCAAGTATTAGACTCGGGTATTACATTCTCCCCTCCTTATAAAAATTTCGTCCCCGAAATTTTACTTACCTGACCTGAAGAGTTCTGGATATTTGGCTATCATTTCATAAATGATTTTCAATGAACTGTAAGTTGCTCTAGATTTTCTAACATTCTTACTTGAACTCATTTACACAATTCACCATTTTCATCTTAAGTTACAAGGTTCGAGAACTCATCGTTTGCCAGTGCATTTGCACTCTTCAAACATACTTGTACTTCAATTCCCAATCAGTATCATGATTTTTGCTCTTTGATTATAATCTTGACTACTCCGTATTCAACTTAGGAAATGAATGTCAACTAGGTTGTAGTAGAGAACACTTGAGTTGTTCATTTCATGTATACACAAAATAAATCTAATTTTTGATCTGTAAACTCCATCTCCCCTTCGGACATTGCATCGAACATTTGTCTAGCCCCCATCCATTCATTATTTTCCATTTTAAAGTTAATCAGTATGTTCTTATCTTTACCTTTCTGCAATACCGTTAATAACAAAGCAAGTAACGCGTTGAAAATAAATAAATTTAGGGAACATATAAAACATAACATGATAAAATAAAACTTACTGGCATGGTTGTGCTCCACAAGTTCTGAGCTCGTGTACATGGACAGTCTACAGAACCAAAATCGTGCTCTGATACCACTAAATGTCACACACCCAACTCTCATCTATTATATAGCTACGGTAAAAATTTTGACAGCATCTCCTTTATTTGTATAACATCCGGAGACACAATAACAACAATAATATATAAGATTCATATCACCATAAACACCGTCATACTATTTACATACAATTCTTTACTTTCTCAAAGTAAAATTTTCAAAAGATAGTTCCGCAGAGTTAAAAGCCTAACGGTAACAAAATAACATAAGAAAATAGTGTGCTTTTCAAAAGAAAAATATGCAGACTCAAAAATCAAAATAAGATAATCACAACCCAGCAGGTCGTCATCCATGTACAGCAGATCTCAGAAACCCGTAGGAGTTCATCACCATGCCCAGTAAGTCTGAGTCTCAGATATCGCCATGCTCACCTACAATGCATGAACTACATGAGCTAATGCCCAGTAAATAAAAATCATGCATGCTATGAAAATGACATGAGACATCAATAACATGTATACCAAGATGCATACTCGAAAATACATAACATGTTATCCAAACTCATATTTTTCCTGGGCCCTTGACCCACGTACTATGCACCGGAACAGAGCTCTGAACAATATCAATAGGCACACAGCCATAGGCACACAGCCAATATAGTGGATTGATACAGTCGAATGGTCCATCCTCCCGTGACCCCCAGAAGCACATCACCGAACAACCTCTGTGGTCACCCGAGAAGTACCCCACCCGCAGCATCAATCAAAAGAAGAATATCAGCAAGTGGTCAATCCCCTCATGATTACCAATGGCACATCTCTAACAACCCTTTTAATCCTCTGAGGAGTACCCCACCGCGATACTCAACATATCATATAAGTCTGCCTCGCAAACCTCGGTGCCGTAGCAGTGGTCAACAAAATATTTCCTTTTCCAAAAATCATGTCGTGCATGCCAGACATCTAATACACTCATGTAATATGCATGCACGTGCAAATGCAAATGAACAGTTAATTCAATGCAACAACAATTAAATATTTTGAATATCAAATAATACATATATATCACTTTATTCAAGCACCAACATAATTAATATCACAAGAAATACTATGTTCATGCATTGTAGTTGCAGATGGATTTTTACTTACCTTTCACCAGTTGATATTGCTCGATTCATAGGTAATAGACAATCAATCTACACAATTCAAATATTGATTTAGCAAATAATTCATCAAAGTTCATTTATGATCAACTATCTAAAATTAATTCATTTACGCAATTATTTCATCCTATCGCTATTTAGCTCTTTATGTACAATTTTTGTAACTCATTTTATACCCCAATTTATTGAATTTGAAGGTATAACCTTACATTTTAACATTAAAATTCATATAAATTGAAATTACAACATAATCTAAAATTTCTTGTCAATTACTATTTATCATCTTATAATCTATCACCTACATTAATTACATAATTTCTAGCAATACTAAAAATTTAGGCTTTTCATAAACACTAGAAATAGGAAGAGAAAAGTACCTCAAATCGAAGCTGATAATTCGAGGATTCCGAATATATAATTTATTTGAAGTTTCGATGGCGTTACGAATTCCGAAAAAATTAAATAAGACATGAAACCCTTCTCTTCTCCTACGTTCTTCTATTCTGTCTGATGTGTGTGTTAAAGTGTGTGCGTGCGTGAATCGTGAATGTCCGTGTAAGTTTCAAGTAATATAAATATATATAGCACAATTGCTAAGTCGGTCAGTGAAATCAGTTTATAGTATTTTATTTATTATTATTATTATTCTATTTCAAAGCACTCCCTTCCTACGTGAATCCGGATATCATAACAATCGAGTTTGTGAAAGACGTCTGAATAAAAGTTGTCGATCTATATCTTATCTTTCATCTGGATTTGGAATCACACAATTTGGACATCGGACGAGAAAGTTATATATCATCTACCTAAATATGATATACTTCAAAGTTAATTTTCCCATTCCTCCGACAGTTTTCGGCAAAAACTCAAAACATGAAAGTGGTAGCCTTACGAGTCATCGTTTTAATGAAATTGACCTCGTCATATTTCGGCGAATTTCGGCGAAGAGTTAAACAGTTTTACTACTATATCCAACATAAATTCAAGTATTAGACTCGGGTATTACATATCGTATCAAGTCAATTACGATTATCAAATTGATGCAAAGGTAGTTAATCTTTTGAAAGCATTAAATACGTAAATTATGCGCAAAGATTATGAGAATTGAATAAAAAACTAATATTTAAATCATGGGTTCAAACATGAGATCCCCTAGTCTTGATAAACAAGCCTAGCCAACAATCATCATCAAATAATAATGCAATATATTATCATAAACATCTGAGAATAAAAAGTAAACAGGTCTAGAAATACGAGTAGACGAGGTCGTGACTCCGTGCGTTGCTCCGTAGTTCCGTCTCTCGCATTGCTCTTGCTCTTCAATGGCTTGTGATGTTTTTGTGTGGATGAAAATGAAGGAGGCTGCTTCTAGATCAGAAATAAAGTGCCAAAAGTCCATATTTGCGTGCATAAAGTCCCTTATAAAGTGGAGGAGTTGTATGAAAGTGTCCTTGTTGGACTCAAACTCTTAAAGGAATTTTTTCAGAAATCTTCGCCAGTCGATCGATCGAGCAGCAGTTGCCAATCGATCGCGAGTTTGTCAATCTCGTTTCTCAAATTTTCTACTTTTGCCGATTGATCGAGTAAGGCGAGTAAGGCATGACGATCGATCACGCATTAGTCAATTATTTTAAATACTAACATAAATACAAAATAAAATACCACAAATGCAAAGAATTTTTTTTTTTTATCTCCCACAAACTCATCTTTGTTAAGCCCACCTACAAATTGAGGATGATGAGTATGCGCTCGACGTGATAGCAGGAATGAGATCTATGTTTCCAAGCGGAAAAAGTTCCAGTTGGTGGCAAAATTGGATCTACTCTAGTAAGTAATGTTTTTATTGGTTCAAGTCAACTGATTGATATTGGTTAAAATTTCAAATTTATAATCGTTTTAATTCAAATATTTTTTTAAATTATTTATTTTGATAATTTGATCGTTAGTTTTTTAAATGGCTAATTGATCTTCAAATCTTTATAGCTAAATAGTTTTAGAAATTAAACATTAAATAAGTTGAATACAAAATTTATGCATATTCATGTGCCTAACATGTAATAGTCAAGAAATAAGTAGATTATATCACATAGATAAATTATAAAAATGGTCCAATAGAATGTGGATATTATAATAGTACTCCCAAACTTTTACGACTAAACAAATATAATTCTAAATAAATTATTATTTTTAACAAAAGTAGTCTGACGTAAATATTTTTAACAAATAGTCCAACAAAAATTAACAAAAGTGGACATATCGAAAATTATGCATGATACTTGTTCGTTTCGTCCTTTTGTCAACAAATCGGAAATTATTTTAACATATCGGGAATTATGCACGATACATGTCGTTTCGTTGTTTTTAATGGAAAAAAGGAATGAGACCACTTTTGTTAAAATAAAAAATTCTGTGAAATTATTTTTGGTTAGTCTTAACAGTTTGCGAAATGACACTGTAAATACACATATTCTATGCGATCATTTTGTAATTTAGCATACAATGGCTAGTTGACTCGAAGACATAATGATTAACTTGGCTATTAATATATTCTTATTATTCAATGTAGATCGGAAGTAAGGATAATTTCTATACTTACCTTAAAAAAATGTCCTATGGGTGCATCCAAGAATGGATATTTATTCGTATATGTGTGGTCCATGAATAAACGTACACCCTTACCTTGAAATGCACCAAATTATCGGTTCCACTTCTATACACATGGTCTTTACAAACACCAATACACATACACATATATATACATATATATTTATGTATATTGGTATTTACAAGCACCCGGTCTTTATAAAGTATTTTCCCCAAATTATGGACCTCACATATAAGAATAAATGTCAACTCCTAGATATTCGACTACGTTTTAGAAGTTCAATAAGATATAAAAAAATTATCAATTGTGATAAAATATGTTTTCTTTTCCTCACTGTAAACTCGATAAATGATAATTTGATTGTCATTTATTTTATATGGTGAAGGTGTTCCATTGACATCGTTGAGCATGACGGAAATTACAGCTGCCATTAAGAATCCAAGTTGTGATGACCAAGTGAAAAAGAAGAAATTCGACTGGTTCAAAGTAATTACTTCTATGAGTCAGTATTTTTTCATTTTCTTTCTATTATTTTCTATTTGGCTTATTTAATACTAACAATGAGTCAATATTTTCAAATAGCCATTCTTCATAGTCTCCTAGGCATTGATCATATTAAAATTACAAAGTTTAGGGATAGATTATTGAATAAACTATTTCTTATGTTTATGTTTAAGTAATTAAAATAATATCTCAATTTATTTAAATAATTAAATTTATAAATATTAAGTATTATAATAACTTAAATAATATACATTAATAAACTATTAATTTGATAGCAAAAAAAAAAGACTTTAAATTAAATAACACAATATAAATACTAGCAATGTGGCCCGAGTTTCAGAATAAAATAAAACAAATCATAAATTCTTATTTATTAAATCAAATTAATTGGATTTATTTAAAGCTAATAAAATCAACTTAAGGTTATCAGTAAATTCAGATAAGTGAAAAAGTTTTTTTCTAAAACATTAAGCTAACCAAAACATGAACACAAATATATTGAAAACTTCTTATAAAGCTCAAGAAATTAAAAAACATATATTTAAAAATTTCGAATTGTTTGTTTCAAAGACAATTATACTTACTAAAACCTTTTTAATTTTCTTAATAATTTTAATTTTTTATCATTTTTTTATTCAATCTTATAAAATATCAATACATATCACAACAAATTAAAATTTATATATAAACAGCGTTTAAAAATTTTGCGAGAAATAACAACATTTTGGAGTATTTTGAATTAAATCGAATTTAAATTCAAATTAAAGAACAATATGATTGATTTTCATTTTCCAAATTGACGTCAATCAATATTGATTCATCAAAATATATCGTAAAACTTGATAATTCGTATTTCAATAAATGATTTAAAATATAAACAATATATGACTAATAATTTGAGAAACAAGAAATCTATACTTTTAAAAAAAAAATACCTAAATACGAGTTCAAATAGGGGTGAACATCAAGTCTGAACCTGATCGAATTTGTAAAACTGAATCGATCGAATTTGTTTTTCGGCCGACCGAGATGGCTGATATTTACACTAAATCAAACAAATCGAATCGATAAAATATCGATTATCATTAAAATCGCCTAAAACATAAGTAATACCATTTAAATTCAACATCTAAACATATAATTGTCTAAAAAATATTTGTTAAACTATATTAAATAGTTTGTGAAATCTTATTTTAAGAATAAAATGTTAGAATATTTGGATAAACTTATTTTAAAAATGTTAAAGATGTTGATGTTTTTGATATTACAAGATCTTTTTATGATTATAATTGCAAAAAAAGAAGAGATATGATACTATGCGAATAATACAATTTTGAACGCCTTTTATATTTAAGTTGTTTTAAAATATTATCATTAATATGAAAACTAGTTTATAGTTTAAATTATAATGACTACTTTTTTGAAATAAATAAAAATAATATGACACGATAAGGGGTGTAACTGTTATATTTAGTATACTATAAGGGGTGTTTCTGTAATATTTTGATAATTATATAATATATATACTATAGGTAATGTTTTTAAAATTTTATATTACATATACAAAAGAACAAAAACATCATTTTGCAAGTTTCGTTACTGTTTTTTGATGGCATTACAACAGAGGGGAGGTCTCTGTAATTTTTTAAAGTCGAGGAAAGGTTTCTGTAATTAGGCTAAAGTCGATGGGGGGTGTGTATGTAATTATCCTTAATTAAAATACTAAAAACTTTTAAATATAATATAAGTTTGGAGGGTCAATCAAATTTTTTATATAAATAAAGTCATGTATAAAGATTTTGACAAATAATAGAATAAAAACATATAATGGAGTGTTACTAACACTACCCTTATTTAAATGTATATTTTCTCACCTTTACGTAAATTTGCTTAGTTGACTGTTAATAACAAGATATAAATAACGTTTCACAGTAGTGTGTGAAGGCCATGACCTAGTCCACCTACATACAGGGGTGTAGCCAGGATTTTTATATTGGGTGGGCTGGAGTCAAAGACACCGCGGGGGTGAAGGAGGCGACAACCCCATTGTGGAGGTTCGGGGCGGAGCCCCGAAAATTTTTTTGTATAAACATTTCGTTCGTATACTCGTTAGCTATTATTTTATCTTTTTCTACATGCATAAGTTTTACTCACTATTTAATTCTTAATCTTCTGTATAAATATTTCATAATCTATTTAATCTAAATTTCAAATTAATATATACAATGGGTTTAATATTAGATAGAAAAAAAATATACCAGAATTTTTTTTAAAAGAACTAGAGTTTACCAAAAAAAATGATGTATATCTATATATTTTTTAAAAATATTTTAAAAATAAGCTTAAAAATGGGATATATAAGTATTAAATTCTTTTTAAATATAATTTTAAACTTAAATTTTGTTTAAATAAATAAAAAATATTATATATTTTTAAAAATAAGCTTAAAAATGGGACAAATAAGTATTAAATTCTTTTTAAAAATAATTTTAAACTTAAATTTTGTTTAAATAAATAAAAAAATATTATGTAAGGAAAATCAAGAATTTTTATAAATTGAGCTTCCTGGGTTTCGAACTCTTGAAACAGCACTACCATATTAATATATTTACCACATACACCACACCCTTTCACACGTTATTATTAGACAAAATATATATATATAATAATTATGGGCAGGGATGGGTGGGCTGAAGCCCACCCCAGCCCACACTGTAGATCCGCCCCTGCCTACATACACCGTTAATTTTAATGCCTTAAAATAAATGGCTATATGTCACCATAATTGTTTTTAAAAAAAATTGTATCAAATGTGATGTAATGCCTTTTTCTTACTATAAATTCGATAAAAAATAATTTTTATACTTATTTTATATCATGAAGGTATTCGTTTGACATCATCGTTGAGAATGGTGAAAATCACGACAGACATTGAGAATCCAAGTTCTGATGATCAAAGGAAATTTGATTGGTTCGAGATGATTACTTTGGTGGGTAAGTATTTCATTTCTTCTCATTATCTTTCAATTTTGGGCATTTTTAGTCTCTCTTTTTTCCCGAGTGCTGGTGTGGCACTACATACGTCACCATCATGTCGACACCACGTCATCAGTCATTTTCACCCCGTCTCCTAAAATCTGCCACTGTCTCATGCATTATATACTTGAGAAGCTATAAATCTAGATAGTAGACTTTCTTTTTCCGTCCATTTATCCAGTTAAAATAAAGTACTCTTATACTATTTGTGAACCACTCCCCAATATCATTATCTATATTATCCATATATCACTGCACCAAATGATCCTATATTTTTTACCCAACATTTTTCTGATTTGATTCGGGAATTCCTTATTGCCTTTGCCCGCAGTTTTCTCTACTGCCAAGAAGTCTCCATCTCCATTTACCAATCATCGCGAGATTAAAGGATCTAAGAATGTTGACGCCTAATCCACCTTTATCTTTTAGTAGACAAACTTTCGACCATTTGAACCACATTTTTTCCTATTTCTTTCATTCACATCCCACATTAGAACTTTTTTGTTTTTTTCGGTAGAATATCTAAAGTAGTTTTTGGGGCCTTAAACCTTTGTCAACTGTCAATAATTACAATAAAGATCCAAATTAATCAATATTACGAAATAAAAACTTGTTCTACAAAACTACGACGATAACGTCATTTCTATGTATTGATATAGTAGTGAAACAATAAACAATGAGAAGAAAACACAAAATCGAATATGCGTAAATAAAAGTTCAAGATCATTGTTACCTCCAGCCATTGATATGCAATTTGATCCAGACAGATCTGAGTAATTGATAGTCGCAAAAAGACGTTTCTAAACGTTATGCAATTCTAATAGATGGTGTATTTTTCTGAACTGGATTGCTTGGCTTAGGACCCTTCGTAATGTCCTTTATATAAGTCTTGTCATCAAAGATTTAAAGTTTGACACACTTACTCCACTTACAAGATAGTGGGTGGTTATTCAGTTAGTGCGCAATCTTCTGGATAAATATTCTTGATATTATCTTAATAATATATTAACCAATAATATTAATTATTAACATTCTCCAACTTAGTTAATATTTCACAAACCGGATAATCAAGAATACGTCATCATATTAAGAAACAAGTACACGAATCATGGCGATGTGCCCTTTTCTATTGAGTAGTATCTTTCATGTATCACGATGTATTATGCCTCTTAAAACCAAATGCGGTAACCTCACTGAATGAATAAACTAAGGCTTATTCTAGGTCCAGCTTAAGCAATATTTCTCAATAACTGATTATATACACAACTGAATATGAGAAATACCATAACTGAAAAAGTTTCATTAATTATACAATAAATGTACGTATTATGAAATCACATAATGGAATCAAATTCCATTTTAACCATAAGATCCTTAAAACCCTTAGTTGTCATGACTTTTATAAGGATCGACAATCATCAATTCAGTACACACGTGTTCAATAACCAATTTATTGTCTTTCACACGCTCCCAAATCGCTAAATACTTAATGTCGATGTGTTTACTTCGACTTTTACTTTTATTATTTAGCCATAAAAATTGTAAAGGAATGTCACTATATAACCTCATAGCCTAGATATAAAATCCATAATTCTAAGCCCAAATACAAAACTCTTCAACCATACACTATCTGATCTCACGATCTTAATTTGCTTAATTTGCTTACTGCATTGTTTCTCTACTTCAGCTTTATATGCTTTAAAAGCATCCAAAGCTTCAAATTTATTATGAAGCAAGTATAGATACATATATCGTGAATAATCATCATTGAAGGTGATGGAGTATATGTGAGTAATTGATAGTCGCAGAAGGATGCTTCTAAACCTTATGCAATTCTAATAGATTGTTTATTTTTTTGAAGTGAATTGCTTGTAGGGACCCTCCACAATGTCCTTTATATAAGTCTTGCCATCAAAGATTTAGGGTTTGACACAATTACACCACTTATAGGATAGTGGGTGATTATTCAATAGTGCACAATCTTCTGGATAAATATTCTTGAATTATCTTAATAATATATTAATCAATAATATTAATTATTAACAGAAAACACAAAAGTTCATTGATAAACAGATTGAGCAACATGATTTTCAAAAATATTAAGCAGAAATTCAGATAACAAACATACGACATATTCCTACGGATGTGATTTCATATGTAATATTAATGAATAACGAGTTGGAACTCATATAATAATCTCAGCCCCAACGCCACTACTAAATCTCTTTTCATCTACTATTTGTCATCATTACATGTTAAAATATACGATGTGATTTGTTTATCCTCTTATTTTTGGCTACTATTATATATATATATAGTTCCTGGAGTGAAGAGCATCAAGAATAAGAAAGTAATGCACCAACAAACATGTGAACTCGTCAAATGCTTGTGCAAGGCACTGGCATCTTTGCCTAGTAGTGATGCTTCACCTGTTTATGAAAGAGCAATACTTAATGCTGCACGAGAAGGCATACCTGAGGTTGTGGAGGCGATCATAGAGATGTTTCCGAATGCCCTTTATGCTGAAGAATCAGAAACTAAATGTACCATTTTTCACATAGCAGTAAGAGAACGCGTTGAAAATGTTTTCAATCTCATTCATCACATGAATGACCGAAAACAATATTTTTACGACTCGAAGGACTCTTTGGGTAACAAATTTATGCACATGTGCGGAGAGTTAGCTCCTCCTCATAAGCTCAATCTAGTTTCTGGTGCAGCTTTACAGATGGAATGTGAATTACAATGGCTTAAGGTACTAGATATGTTATGTAACACTTGTATCATATGCCTATATCCCCATAAAATTTATAATTTTTCAGATTAGCTTCCTTTATTATTGTTTGTTTACATGAGTACTTTTTTGTGTTGAAAAACTCATCAACACTATATAGGAGACGGAAAAATTCTTAAACCCTTCTCGTAGGACATGGGAAAATGATGAAGGCAAAACTCCCCAGATGTTGTTTTCAGAGAAGCACCAGCAGTTGAAATCTCAAGGAGAAAAATGGATGAAAGACACTGCCAACTCATGCACCATTGCTGGTGCATTGATTGCTACAGTCGTATTTGCTGCAGCTCTCACAGTTCCAGGAGGTCTTGGTAGTGACTCTGGAGTACCATTTTTCCTAAAAGACACCTCATTTATTATATTTGCCATCTCAGACTCCGTTTCCATGTTCACATCCACCACTTCACTGCTTATGTTCCTATCGATCCTGACTTCCCGTTATGCAGAACAAGATTTTCTATATCTTTTTCCTAAGAGATTATGCATTGGTTTGCTTACACTCTTCACATCCATTACATTCATGATGGTTGCTTTCAGTGCAACTATATATCTTACATTGAGGGACAAATCTAGTTTATTTTTCGTACCAATGGCGGCATTAGCTTGCTTGCCAGTGGCATCATTCGTGTCATTGCAATTCCCCCCTCTTATCGCTGTGATGTATTTCACGTATGGACCAGGTATATTCGGCAAAAGGAGTGATCGAACATTGTATTAAAACAAGACACAAGAATCAATGACTTTCCACTTACGTTTGGCAATAAAAATTATTTGTTGTTGTGTGTGTATTTGTTTTGATGGAATATGTATTATGTGGTTTGGTTTTAATCAGTATTAGTGATATATTGATTGTAATGAAGACTTTGACGATATTTGCAGTAACATATTTGTAGTAGGAAAACAACTCTGTATTTTCATATTTTCCATATTAATCATTTTTGAATTTTTTGACCCTTTTTTAAAAATAAACTTAACGTATTTTTCAAAGTTCAAATTTGTAACCAAAGTTCGATTTTTATGAATATTGTCTTTATAACTAGCATTAAAATATGTGAACTACAATTTATTTTTGAAATTATTCTTCATATCCTGTTTTTTAAAAAATAAATATTCTGAGATTAATGATATATTGGTGGGTAAATTACAATATGACCCCATAGAAAAGATATTTGCTATAATAGTCCTAACTTTTAGGAATAATAAAAAATAGTCTCAACTTTTGTTAAAAGTTTTGGACAATTTTTTTTGAAAGTAATTTTTGTGGTACTATATTTGATAAAAATATGTATATGTGACTACTTATAATAAAAAATAATAATTTGAAACTATATTTAATTAGTTTTTAATATTTGGGACTCTACTGCAAAAGTCTATCTTCTAGGAGATCATTTTTCTAATTCTCATTTATTAAATATAGCTATTTTTAATAGCATCTGATTACATAATATATAGTAAATATAATAAAGATGATATACATAAATATATTTGCTACTGTACTTCCTGCTATATTCTCTATACTATTTGTAAGAATATTTTTTTATAAGGAGTACAATATGTATTCCTGTTTGTTTAAGTGCAATAAAATGTTTTGAAATAAAACTATCCCTGATCATCTTGAAATCTCTAACAAGTTAGTGGCTATCAGAAGTGTCTAGGACTTATAAACTAAATTCATCGAACTGAAATACATGGCTTCAAAACCCTCAATTCAAATATATACTGAGTGACATTTTGCTTATGTGTTGGAAAGATTATAATTCTATTATTCTATATATATGTCCAAATTATATAATTTAAGGCTATTTTAGTTCGCACATTCAAAATCAAAACTTTGTTTAATATTTGCTACAAATGCATCGGAACCTTCAAATCTCTATAAAGGCTATGCAGAAGAATAACATTAACAATTTACATGTCATCATTATATACATAAAAAGAGAGAAAATTAATTAAATTACCTTTGCTTATATAATTAGCTTGAGCGTTTAGGGAATTACGTTTGTTTATGGTATTCTTGTCACATTTTCTTATGATTTCAAGCCATCGTCGGATCGATACTCACCCCACTTCAATTTGCTTATTAGTAGGAAAGTAATTCAGTCCGTCATTTTCTTAAACAAATTGTACATGGTTATTTGCACTATCTTTATCATATTTTTCTCCTGACTATATAGTCGGATCGATCTCATCCGCTCTAATTTGCTTATTAAGAGGAAGGTAATCAATTCTGTGGTTTCCTTAAAAAATAATTGCACAAGGTTAGTTGTGGGTTTGTGCAAATAACCTACAATTTATTGGTTATCGTCTAGAGATGATTCAGAGAGTAATATACTCTAATGGAGGAAAGTGCAAATATTCCCTAACCGAAAAGATGAACCGTCAAACCAGGCAAAACCTCTTTATATTCTATTTCAGACATGCCGAGGTCGCAATGCCGATGTCCTCCAAATCTCGAGACTTTTAAAAATCTTAGATATATTTCATAAGTTTTATTTTGATTATTGTCTTTTCGTGCTCAATTTCAATGTCGATTAGATGTATATTAAATCAAATGAGAAAACTGAAAAGAAAAGAGAGCGGACTACACTTTTCTTTTACAAGTTCATTGATAAACAGATTGAGCAACATGATTTTCATAAACATGTAATCCTTAATACCTTTAAGGTACTTTATAACCTTCTGGCAGCTTTCCAAAGATCAATACACATATTACTCTGATATATTCCCAACATTCCAACAACAACTGTGATATCAGGTCTAGTACAGACTTGAGCATACATTAGGCTTCCAACACAAGAAGCATATTGAATGTTTTTCATTTGTTACTTTACAAACTCATTTCTTGGACATTGAGTCAAATTGAATCTATCACCTTTCACAATTGGTACTACACACAATCACTCATCCGAAATATCTCCAGAGCTTTGTTTATATAGGTTCGTGCGATAAACCCAAAATATATTTGGATCTATCCCTATGGATCTTAATACCAATGACATAAGATCCCTCGCCCATATCATTCATATCAAAGTTCTTAGAGAGAAATTGTTTAACCTCATATAAAAACCCCTTATTGTTGGTTGCAAGTAATATATCATCTACATACAAAACAAAGAAATAAATTTTACTCACAATAACCTTCTGGTATATACATTGATCATTTACGTTCTCAACAAAACCAAATGAAGAGATACGTGATGGAATTTTAAATACCATTATCGGGAGGCTTGTTTCAATTCGTTATAGATTTCTTAAGCTTACACACCGAATGCTCACCATCACTAGAGGAGAATCCTTCAGTTTGTTTCATATCTTCCTCTAGATCACATTGAGTAATGCAATTTTCACATCCATTTGATGCAAATCCATATCAAAATGGGCTACCAATGCCATAACCACATGTTGAGAATCCTTTTTAAATACAGGAGAAAATGTCGTTGTTTAATCAATTCTCTTTTTCTGAGTGAATCATTTGGCAATGAGTCTAGCCTTATATCGTTCAATGTTGCCCAGTGAATCTTTCTTTGTTTTAAAGGCCCACCTACATCCAATGACTTTTACACCATCTGGAAACTGGACCAACTCCCATACTCCATTATGTGCCCTTGAATCTATCTCATCATTCATGGTATCGAACCACAACTTGGATTCATTACTTTCCATCGCTTGTGAAAACGTCTTAGGATCATTCACAGCTCCAATATTATAGTCAGATTCTTGTAGATACTCAATATAATCACTAGGAATGGCTGATCTCCTCATTCCAGTAGACCTTCTCAATGTTGCATCAACATTTTCCTCTAAGACAGGATCATGTTGTTCAACGGGGTTCTCGACAGTATCTGGAATCTGTCGGATCATCAGGAACTACTAGATCATGATCAACTACTTGTGGAATATCTAAGACTGGTTCATCAACATGCTTATAAACTTGAGGACATTTGTAAACATCAATCAATCGATCACTTACAGTGGAAGAATGAGCTGATGATCTTTTTCAGAACTATTATCCCGAAATCGACCGCTCCCACTAATCAAGTCATTCTCAAGAAATTTTGCATTCCTCGATTCCACAAATTTAGTGATGTGAAATGGACAGTAGAATCCGTACCTCTTAGACCTTTTCGGTATATCACCCACTAATGGTCATTGGGTCCAACTTCTTTTCATGTGAATTATAAACTCTTACCTTAGACGTCCCCAAATGCGTATATGTTGCAAACACGGTTGGAAAGCTTTCCATTAACTCAAAAGATGTCATAGAGACAACTTGGTTGGAACTTAGTTTAATATATACACTGCCTTTTTAAGAGCTTCAATCCACAATGACTTAGGAAGTTTAGAACTACCAATCATACTACGCATCATGTCTATTAATGTCCGGTTTCTTCCTTCTGCCACACCATTTTAATTAGAAGAATCCGGCATGGTGTATTGGGCAACAATCACATGCTCCTGAAGAAACTTAGCAAAAGGACCAAGTGATGTCCACTTTTAGTGTATCTAACATAGTACTCACCACCTTTATCTGATCTCACGATCTTAATTTGCTTACTGCATTGTTTCTCTACTTCAGCTTTATATGCTTTAAAAGCACCAAAGCTTCATATTTATTATGAAGCAAGTATAGATACATATATCGTGAGTAATCATCATTGATGATGGAGTATATGTGAGTAATTGATAGTCGCAGAAGGATGCTTCTAAACCTTATGCAATTCTAATAGATTGTTTATTTTTTTGAAGTGAATTGCTTGTAGGGACCCTCCACAATGTCCTTTATATAAGTCTTGCCATCAAAGATTTAGGGTTTGACACAATTACACCTCTTATAGATAGTGGGTGATTATTCAATAGTGCACAATCTTCTGGATAAATATTCTTGAATTATCTTAATAATATATTAATCAATAATATTAATTATTAACAGAAAACACATAAGTCATTGATAAACAGATTGAGCAACATGATTTTCAAAAATATTAAGCAGAAATTCAGATAACAAACATACGGCATATTCCTACGTATGTGATTTCATATGTAATATTAATGAATAACGAGTTGGAACTCATATAATAATCTCAGCCCCAACGCCACTACTAAATCTCTTTTCATCTACTATTTGTCATCATTACATGTTAAAATATACGATGTGATTTGTTTATCCTCTTATTTTTGGCTACTATTATATATATATATATATATATATATATATATATATATATATAGTTCCTGGAGTGAAGAGCATCAAGAATAAGAAAGTAATGCACCAACAAACACTTGAACTCGTCAAATGCTTGTGCAAGGCACTGAAATCTTTGCCTTGTAGTGATGCTTCACCTGTTTATGAAAGAGCAATACTTAATGCTGCACGAGAAGGCATACATGAGGTTGTGGAGGTGATCATAGAGATGTTTCCGAATGCCATTTATGCTGAAGAATCAGAAACTAAATGTACCATTTTTCACATAGCAGTAAGAGAACGCGTTGAAAATGTTTTCAATCTCATTCATCACATGGATGAACGAAAACAATATTTTTACGACTCGACGGACTCTTTGGGTAACAAATTTATGCACATGTGCGGAGAGTTACCTCCTCCTCATAAGCTCAATCTAGTTTCTGGTGCAGCTTTACAGATGCAATGTGAATTACAATGGCTTAAGGTACTAGATCTGTTATGTAACACTTGTATCATATGCCTATATCCCCATAAAATTTATAATTTTTCAGACTAGCTTCTTTTATTATTGTTTGTTTACATGAGTACTTTTTTGTGTTGAAAAATTCATCAACACTATATAGGAGACGGAAATATTCTTAAACCTTTCTCGTAGGACATGGGAAAATGATGAAGGCAAAACTCCCCAGATGTTGTTTTCAGAGAAGCACCAGCAATTGAAATCTCAAGGAGAAAAAAGGATGAAAGACACTGCCAACTCATGCACCATTGCTGCTGCATTGATTGCTACAGTCGTATTTGCTGCGGCTTTCACAGTTCCAGGAGGTCTTGGTGACTCTGGACTACCATTTTTCCTAAAAGACACCTCATTTATTATATTTGCCATCTCAGACTCCGTTTCCATGTTCACATCCACCACTTCATTGCTTATGTTCCTATCGATCCTGACTTCCCGTTATGCAGAACAAGATTTTCTATATCTTTTACCTAAGAGATTATGCATTGGTTTGCTTACCCTCTTCACATCCATTACATTCATGATGGTTGCTTTCAGTGCAGCTATATATCTTACATTGAGGGACAAATCTAGTTTATTTTTCGTACCAATGGCGACATTAGCTTGCTTGCCAGTGGCATCATTCGTGTTATTGCAATTCCCCCCTCTTATCGCTGTGATGTATTTCACGTATGGACCAGGTATATTCGGCAAAAGGAGTGATCGAACATTGTATTAAAACAAGACACAAGCAAATCAATGACTTTCAACTTATGTTTGGCAATAAAAATTATTTGTTGTTGTGTGTGTATTTGTTTTGATGGAATATGTATTATGTGGTTTGGTTTTAATCAGTATTAGTGATATATTGATTGTAATGAAGATTTTGACGATATTTGCAGTAACATATATGTAGTAGGAAAACAACTCTCTATTTTCATATTTTCCATATTAATCATTTTTGAATTTTTTTTTGAACTTTTTTTAAAAATAAACTTAACGTATTTTTCAAAGTTCAAATTTGTAACCAAAGTTCGATTTTTATGAATTTTGTCTTTATAACTAGCATTAAAATATGTGAACAATTTATTTTTGAAATTATTCTTCATATCCTGTTTTTTAAAAATAAATATTCTGAGATTAATGATATATTGGTGGGTAAATTACAATATGACCCCATAGAAAAGATATTTGCAATAATAGTCCTAACTTTTAGGAATAATAAAAAATAGTCTCAACTTTTGTTAAAAGTTTTGGACAACTTTTTTCTGAAAGTAATTTTTGTGGTACTATATTTGATAAAAATATGTATATGTGACTACTTTTAATAAGAAAATAATAATTTGAAACTATATTTAATTAGTTTTTAATATTTGGGACTCTACTGCAAAAGTCTATCTTCTAGGAGATCATTTTTCTAATTCTCATTTATTAAATATAGCTTTTTTTAATAGCATCTGATTACATAATATATAGTAAATATAATAAAGATGATATATTATCCCGCCTGAATCTCTTGCTCCGACAATGCTATACTTCCTGTTTGTTTAAGTGCAATAAAGTGTTTTGAAATAAAACTATCTCTGATCATCTTGAAATCTCTAAACTAAATCCATCGAACTGAAATACATGGCTTCAAAGCCCTCAATCCAAACGTATACTGAGTGACATTTTGCTTATGTGTTGGAAAGATTATAATTCTATTATTCTATGTATATGTCCAAATTATATAATTTAAGGCTATTTTAGTTCGCACATTCAAAATCAAAATAATTTTTTTTTCAATATTACAAAAAATCCGCAGAGCTAAATTTTTATGCATTGTCTAGGACTTATAAACTAACCAGTACGAGAAAATGAAAAATCTTTGTTAGCAATATTTTTTGTCCACAACCAACACCTAGCCTTGATAGCTTCCAGTAAGATGTCCATGTTTGCTTCCTTGTTCTTGAAGATAATATCGTTTCATAACATACAGATTGAATGTAACAGAACAGCAAATTGCAGTCCAACTCTGTTAGGATCGAGTGGAAGTGTTTAGAGGAAGGCGAATAAACACTTCACTAAATTTTGTTCTTTTCAAGTATATGATTGATTTCAACTTGGTTAACAGATAAGATCAATTTCTCAATCAATTTGAACTCCGTAGACAACTTTTGGGTTAAATGTGGAATCACTCTGCTAGGTTTGGGAATAATGGCTGGAAACAAAAGTAAGGTATGAAAAATAATTTGACAATATTAAATGAGTCAAATAAATTTTTTAAATAGAAAATGAAACACTTACCCACCAAAGCAATTATCTCGAACCAATCAAATTTCTTTTGCCCTTGATCACCGTAACTTGGATTCTCAATGTCAGTTGTGACTTTGGTCATTTTCAATGATCGCAAAGAATACCTACATAATATAACATAAACATAAAATATAATCATTACCGAATTTACAGTAAGTAAGAAGTATGTATTTTATCACATTTGATTTATCGTTTATATCTTATTGAAGTTCTAAAACATAGTCTCATGCTTCCTCACGCAATTTTACACCAAGGCTGCGCTTGGTTGCTGTGATAGGATAAGTGCTGGATAGATTAAAATATGGATAATGGGTTGATAAGTAAACTAATTGATAAACTATATTGTGTTTGGTTCGTATGATTAGTAAATTATGATAAGTAATATTATGCTTGGTGTAGTTGATAATATGTGGTAAAGATTAATTTTATTTGTAAAATGACAAAATTACCCTTGAATAGATTTTGCACTTATTTCTATTATTTTATTTTAATTAAATTTTAGTTAATCAAAAAAGAATTTATTTATTTAATTTAATTATTAATAAAATATTATAATGAATTAAATAGTATGTACAAAATTTTCAAAAATATTATAATAAATAATATAAAATTAAATTGAACTTTTAAGTTAATATCAAATTATAATGAATTGGTTGAACCGGTCCAAACTCTTTTTTTTTTTATATATAAAGTTTATATTTACAAAAAAAATAGTTATAAACTTAAATAGATGAAATTATTGAAAGAGTGTGTAAAATATTGATCTTCATGCTATATTACTACAATGATATTTCTTTCATTATTATGAACGTTTGAAACTTTTGCATTTTGCAAATACATGTTCTAAATATTTTACAAAAATTAAATATAGATATTACATCATGCTGACGTCACACCGGTTGAACCAGTGGTTTAACCGGTTTAACCGATCGAACCTGTAATCAGTAAGAGCACCAATTTTATGTCCGGTCCGATTTTGAAAACACTGGTCCCAATTGACAAAGATGTAATTCCATTTCTTTGGTAAAGACATCCATCCATTCAAATCTTGAATCCCATAAACTCCATTCTTGGCCAAATATACCCGTGGAAAATAAGCATATACCGAATTTAAAACACGTAGAAATTCAAACATTGTAAAATTATGAATACTCAGTTCCAATTGAAAAGGTACCCAAAATCATTGCATTCAAACCCCATATGAAAAATCGCAAAAAAATTCGTTTGTAAAATCATATAAAAGGTAACCAAAATTATATGAAACTGTAATTGCAGCACCGTCATAAGCCATTACATGTATATAGCTAATTTAAACATATATAAACATGAGATTTTAACAGTATTTTTGGACAAGATTCGTCGACTGGAGATGGATCAAACTTAGTTCTAAGTAATCACGTACAATAAATACCCAGAGATTTAGTAAAAGCAGCACTGAATCTATCAGACTTAGTTCTTCTCACCAAAGATCTGATTTCCGGAGACAACCCTTCAGATTCTGGAACTTCTGGAATGGAGGAAAGCGCGCCTGACTTGTCGTAAATCACATAAAACCCTTCTTTCGGCGTAAATCCTACGGCAAATGGGTCACTGTCGCTGCTGTTTGTAACCTTGCTGCCGTGATTGGGTTTGAAAACTGACTGTATAAGCCTGTTTAAAGAGCGCATAATTTTAGATGTGGGTTTCTTTTTCGAAGGCGGAGGAGGGAGGCGGTCGGTTAGGTGGGGCATGGAGAGAGTTCTTGAAAATATGGCGGAATTGAGCTGCTTTTCAAATGATTTTAACTCGAATGAATCGTAGAGAGAGCTGCCACAGTCCCACACCAGATGCTTTGACGGAGAAATATCTTGTTCTTGCTTTGATTTTGGACTTTTTTCCATTTTTTTTTTCTCGTTTTTGAAGAATGGAAAGATTCTGAACCGCGGGGGAGAATGGGATTGAAGTTTGGGTGGCGGTGTGCGGGTGATGAGGTTTAATTATGGTGGGTATGAGCAAGAGATGGACGAAGCATGAGAAGATGAAGGGCAAGATGAAGATGAAGGGCAAATATGCCATCTTGTGTTCATATCATGTTTACTGTATAAAATGAGATTTACAATACCTGAGAGATGAAGGGATCCAGTTTCAAGCTTGTACAGTACAAAACTAGGGCTAATACCGGGCCTACAGGAAAAAGGTGGAAAATTAATCAAGCTAACCAAACATTTGATTAGGGCCTAATCACACCCTAATCAAGCCAACCAAACGCAGCCCAAGGTGACAAAATAAATGTTTTATTGGGAGTCGTGTATTCAATCATTCTATTATACGCTCGTGGACAGATGTGTGACATCTACTATTTAAGATATAACAAGTCACGGTGCAAACCCTTATATCCACCTATCGATTAGTACATAGTTTTTCACTGTCAATGTCTCATGAATAAAGTTATATTTATGCTATTTCTAACATATTACATTAGACGAGTGTCATTTACTCTCCCCATTTTATATTTTTATTCTATTATTTGATAAAAATATCCTTACATATGACTTTCTTTATGTATAAAATTTTAGTTGATCCTCCAAACAAATTTCTTTCAGTATTAGCTATTAGAAATATTATATTTTAAGGGTGTGTTTCGTAGGGGGTGATTGGGTGGGATAGTTGAACGTTGAACTTCTTTATCTATTGTTTGGTTGGTTTTTTAATAAACCATCATAAGCATGTAAACACATGAAAATGTGGTATTGATGCCTGATAAATATACTCACTAACCTACATGGGTTTATCAATCTTTAGGCATGATAATGTGTGCAAATATCAATAATACCCTTTACTTTATTTTGTATTATTTTTATTTTATATTTTAAATAATTTTGCATTATATATTATAATATTTATAATTTATGTATACATACTGTTTAATTCATTTGTAATCAATAATTAAATAATTTTAAATAAATAATCTATTTTAATTTAATTAAATAAATTGAATAAGTTATAGTAATTAATTTTACTTATTTATTTTTATGTTTTGGTTTGTTTGTTTGGGGGATGAGTTTGATATACTATAAATTTGTGGTCATGCTTCACTATATAAATTTAATTTGTTTTAATTAAATTGAAATATTTTTCTTAATATGTATAAATAAATATTTTATATGATAAATGAATTATTCTAAATAAAAAAATATGGAATATTCTAACCAATAATTTCAAACTCATTCAAGGGTATTTCAGTCATTTTAGATATCTACACAATATTTAATCAACTATAACAAACAATTATTATTTCTAATTTATACTAATCGCATACACCAAATACAAGATTATTTATCCTTATAAGAATAAGCATCTAAATTATCCACCATATTATCTATCTATCACACCTACAAGCACACGATAAATATTTTAGTTATACATGTAATCAAATAATATAAATTGGCACTTATTTTTTTAATATACTTTTTATTTATATCTCTGCTTTATAGGAAAACTTTAATATATTTTTATCACGTTTTGGTTAGAAAGATTTTTTCGAAAAACCTTTTCAATTATCTTGATCTGCTGATAACCTTAACTCGATTAATTTGATTTAATAAATAAGAACTATTCACGATGTTGAATGTTTTATGTTAGGTTAATTTGAAAAGTGATTCGAGCCTTTGTAGTATTAATCCTAGATTTTTAAGGACTAATCAACTGTAGTCTTATAGAAATTAATTTTAATAAAAACAGTCTCAAACATTTGTTTTTAATCAATGCTAATCTCAAACTTTTTTTTAAGCGAAAGGGTCTCAAAACCCCCTATTCAGTTGCGAAACCACTTTTGTTAAGGATTAATGTATGCGAGACTAAATTTGTTAAAAAGATACGTGAAACTATTTTTAACTAAATTTTTTATTTGTGACTATATTATTGAATAGGCCTAAAAGTTCTAGTATAAAAAAATTTCATATTCTATGAAATCATTTTTTAAATTACTCTTTTGAGTTAGATTTTGATAATGACAGAACCTGTATATGGATTTTTATGCTTTTTATTTTATTTTATTTGAAGCATGCTGTAAAAATAACACTTATTTTTTAAAAAAATTATTGATAATAATGGAAATATATATAATTGTTATGTTTTTGTTGTGAGAGAGACAAATGCAATCTTTTTATGAAATAATGCATCAGCAATGATTTGGGGTGCCACATTGTTATTATTTATATTATTATGCTTTGCTCTCAAAAGTTTTGTTTATTTAAGTATATTATTTAATTTATTATAATACTTAGTAAATATAAAGTAATTTAGTTAATTATTTAAGTATTTATTTGAATTACTCATAAATAAATAATTTATTCGATAAAGTCAAAATTAATAACTTTTAAATTTTTATATGATCAAACGCTATGAAGAATGACTATTTGAAAATATTGACTCTGCATTAAATGAGCCAAATAGAAATTTTTATAAATGAAATGAGAAATACTCACCTAAAGAAGTAATTAGTTTGTTGAACCAATTGAACTTCATTTTCACTTGGTCCTCAGAACTTGGATTCTCTATGTCAGTTGTAATTTTCATCGTTCTCAACGATGTCAATGGAACACCTGCAACATATAAAATAAATATCAATCAAATGGTCATTTCCCGATTTCACAGTGCCAAAAAAACATATTCATATGTGATACATTATTTTATATCTTAATTGAACTTCTAAAACGTAGTTAAATATGAGCTCCGGCATTGTCGGGATGGATAAAAGCTCATGTTCACTTATGGTGTATACTGTACATAGATAACTTGCTCGTACATCCGAACAACATTAAATAAGAATATATTCGTCGTCGAGTTACTCATTGTGCGTGTTCATATATATCAGGACCATGTTCATACAAAAATTTGCCAAGTTCATACGAATGTGACATAATTTACAAAATCTTGCCTATTATACGTTAGGCACATGATAATGCCTCAATTTGGTATTCAACTTATTACGTTTAATTTTTTAAACTACAAAAATTTGAAGATCAATTAGCATTTAGCCCTTTAAAACATGTCGCCTGATGATAAAATAAATAATTTTTTTTTTTTAAAAAAATAGACTTGAATATACTTACGTGAGTAGATCCAATTTTGCCACCAACTCAAACTTTTTCCGCTTGGAAACATAGATCTCATTCCTGCTATCTCTTCCAGCGCATAATCATCATCCTCATCACCTAATATGACTAAATCCGGGTACTCTTACACCAAATATAACGCCACATCTGCCCCCAAATTGTATCATATTTATATATTTCGTAGTTAATTATCAATAAATTAAGTATTTCATACTAACCTATGAATTCTGAAGCTATTACAGTGATCAATAGGGAAGCCCCCAACTTTCCAACAAATGGGCTATTAGCGACATCTTTCTTGGAAACGGATATGAGATAAATAAGTGTATCTTTATGGCTATATATCACCGCTAAATGAATCGGTAACCTATTCTTCTCATTGGTGGTATATAGTAACTTATTTTTTTTAATCACCAGTAGTTTTGCAGCTTCCTTGTTTCCGGCCATGGCAGCAATATGTAGAGCAGTATCCCCATAACTACTTTTGGAGAGGATTGCTTCATCTGGCATTGGGTATTCTAACAACTTTGTCACGAAATAATTTGATTTTTCAGTCTCCACAGCTACGTGTAGAGCTGTCTCTGAGGAATCATTGATATTGGCAGCCTTTTTTTTTTTCAGTTTTATGTATAGAACTATTTTACCAGCATTTTTCTGATCCCATCTTCATCTTCCTTCTTAGCAGTTTTACTTTCATTATTATCTGCTTCGAAAAGTTTTTCCAAATGTAACCAAACTTCCCTGGAACTCTTCAATTCCACCACTGCATCAAGCACATTGGTCCCAGTAATGGAACCTAAAATCCATCCTTTGATCAGTGCGTCAATTCTTTCCCACTCCTCCATGGATGCTTTGGGCGCCCTTAATGGTTTTGGGGTTTGACCGTCAATGAAACCCAGCAAGTCTTGGCTCTTCAACAGACAAACCATTTGTTCTCTCCAGATCTTGTAATCATTAATGCTTCTTTTGAGTTTATATTTATCAGGAGACAGCTTCACTGATACAAAGAAGGAGCCATTGAAATTGTGCTAAGTTTCGGTTATATGATGCAGCTTTTATGCATTTGAAGTCTTTTTTTTATGCGTTTGAAGTCTTTTATTATTCATAACAAAGTCTTTCTGACACCTTCTCATTTTATAATTTCAAATCTTGTGTTCATATAAGTTTTTTATGCCAACATTTGCTGTACGAACGAACAGTTTTTTATGCCAACATTTCCTGTAAGAACGAAGAAGAGAGGGAGGCTGATTGAATGCCGATAAATATTGGGATAGGGAGGCTTAACTAAGAGGCCGTTGACCCAACACTGAGCACTTCATGACTTATAGTATTTAAATTAGGAAAAATTATACAAAATATCTATAATTTTATCTAAATTTCACTTTACAATAATTATCCAAAAAATTACAGTTTACATCATCAATTTTGATGAGTTGTAACATTTTACACCCTCTTGACTCGATTTTATATTTCTATTGAAGATTTATCGCCGCATTTGATCGTCTTACATACTCAAACTTAGAATCATTTAAGCTAGTTATTCCAAAGTTTAAATACAAAAATAATATTTTTAGTATTGAAATTTTCTAGTTAACGATTACGGAAAATGAAGCTTGACACTCCAAATATTTATTTTGATTTTTTAAAATATTTGCAATTACTAGATTAAGTGACTCTAAGTTTGAATATGTAAGCCTCTGATGAAATGCATCGATAATTTTTTGATGAAAACACAAAATCGAGTCAAGAGGATGCAAAGTGTTACAATTCATAAAAGTTGAGGATGTAAACTGTAATTGTTCAAACAATGGTTGCAAAGTAAAATTTATAGCAAATTATAGGATGTTTTTCATAATTTTCCCTTTAAATTATTAATGTTATTACCTTGACTATTTATTTATTTCGAAAAGAAATGTTATTATTAGCTCAAAATATGCTAAATTTATGGAGAAGTTGGGCATTGGAAGCCTAAATGACAGTTTATATGTTAAGTTGTCCTTTATGTATATAGATCAAGTATACGATTTTCTAATATAAATTCATCCAAATAATTTGAAATCCGTTATTTGTATTTGGATTTGTGTTATATTTATTTTGAAGCTCATTGTGGAGCAAAGTCTTGTCTTTCAATTAATTAAATATTACCTACTTTATAATAATATTACCTACTAGCATATCTACACACGTTATGCATACTAGCAGACGACGCACACGCGTTGTGTGTGTGACGTAATATATAATGCATACGTATTGATACGTGTAATAAGATAAATGAGATCTATACATTGATTAATATTACAATTCAAAAGATACATCAAAGAACCACAACAAACCATTGAAGGGGTAGTTTGATAACTTCAAATTTGTCATACCAAGGTAGTTAGTATAGGGGGCTTAGGCATTATAATATAGTAAGATATATATATATATATATATATAGTATAGATAGTATAGATATAGTATAGATATTCATATTCATATTATGATTATTATTATTCTATATTATGATTATTATATTATATTAATATTATATTATATTATATATACTAGCAGACGACGTACACGCGTTGCGTATGTAACGTAATATATAATGCATACATATTGATACGTGTAATAAGATAAATGAGATATATACATTGATTAATATTACAATTCAAAAGATACATCAAAGAACCACAACAAACCATTGAAGGGGGTAGTTTGGTAACTTCAAATTTGACATACCAATGTAGTTAGTATAGGGGGCTTAGGGATTATAATATAGTAATATGCATAGATCGCAAATATTTTTAATAAAAAAATGTAATTTAAATATTCATCATACGCCAATAATAGTATCAATAACTAAAATTAAAATAAATTAAAATGATGCTTTATATAGAGATTTTGAGAAGTTAATACCATGAAAAACATGATATGAAACTCATGCTATAGATGTTAATAGGGAAAATTCAATATTTTATAGTCGGATGGACTAAACTAAATATAATATTAAAAAATTATTAATAAAAAATTTCTATTTAACCCAATTTGTTAAACAAATTATAACCCAATTTGAATTAATAAAAATATTATCTAAAAGATTTGCACGTTAAATATCAAATATTTTGCTACAATAAATTATTAAAATATATATTATACAAAAAACCATATATGCGATAAATTATTATGAAAAATTCAATGAATTTCTCAACCAATGACTTTGTCAAATCTTATTTTGAAATTAATTATAAATTATATTTTTTATTTTTTTTGCATTTGCTAAAGCCCACGATCAAACTTCTCTTTAATTACGCGAGTTATAATTTTATATATTGATTGTTGAAAATTCAATATTATTTTATTCTATATGACTTAATATTATTAAAAGTTTTAAAAATAATAATATTTAATCATTTAAAAATGATTTTTTAAATATAAATCGAGCCAACCGAGCTATAGTGAGCACAAATTTGTTAAAGAAAGGGTTATTTGCTTTTTATCAGGAGCAAAGTCTTGTCTTTCAATTAATTAATTATTCTATTGACTCAATATTTTTTTATTGATGTGAAATATTTTTTAATTCATACAAAAAGTCTTTCTAACACGTGCTATAATAACTAAGAAGGTAGGGATTCTGACAAAAAGAATTATAAAATAAAAACTGCAACATGTTACTAAAATAAGCCTAAAATAAAGAGTTTATAAATGTGAAATAATATAACATGATCAAGATTTAAATGTTATATATTATACAAGAATTATAATTCAATTAATAAAAAAAGAATTATAAAGTGTCAAATTTGATACACAATAGTTTTTAATTTTAATCTAATACTATGTGAAAACGTTGACTAAACGATATAAGTCTGAACAATAGTTTCAAAGATTTTCCTACACACGTTAATGCATTTATAATAATATTACCTACTAGCATATCCACACACGTTATGGGCTAATTTAATTTAATATTATAAAAAAAAATTAATGAAATAATATTGATTGAAAAAAATTAACATTCTATTGTAATTTGTAATTTTGGTATGCGAATTTAATTATTTTAAAGTTGTAATATGGGATTGCGAAATTAACTATTTTAAAATTTTAAAAAATAAATTTTTTATAAAGTTGCAATTAAATATACATTATTTTAGAATGTATCAAATATATTTGTATTTAAAAGCATTAGGGACTGAACAGGGTCCTGAAAATATTATGGATTAAAAAAATAATTTTTTATAAAGTTGCAATTCAATATACAATTTTTAATTAAAATGTATCAAATATATTTGTATTTTAAACATTAATGACTGAACCGAGTCCTAAAAGTATTAGGGATTAAAAATAATATTTTTTTTTATAAAGTTACAATTCAATATACAATTTTTAATTAAAACATATCAAATATATTTGTATTTAAAACATTAGGGACTGATGTATTATCCGGGTTCATTTGATGTATTATATTTATATAATTTATTTTAATAATATAATAAAAGAATATTGAAAAATATGGTTATTGATGTATTATCCAACTTTGTCAGAATATTATTTTAAATTATTATTATTAGTTTCTAGAAATAAAAATATTACATCTCCCATGCGGCCAAAAGCCTTTTGAATTTCCTTTCTGTAAACATTACAATTCTCGAATGCTGGCATCCGAGTACAAATCACAAACTGATAAAGCCAAGAAGATCCCAGCAAGTGTATACGAAAGAACCCAAAATATTTGGATCACCAGCTACAGAGCCGGCTGAACCATATAGGCAATTAAATTGACTAAAACCCAATAATTAACCTAAGCAGTGATAGATAATGAAGAAATATGATAGAAATAATTATCGAAGAAATATGATAGAAATAATTATCAAGATATAAGTTCACTCATGTAATCCCCAATAATTTTCCTATTAATTAAGATTTAATAGCATACGCTCTAAGGTGATGAATTTTTCTATTGCATTTGATATATTATGGTCAAGCAATAAAATGTCTAATATTAATGTTACAATAACTCACTACAATGTCCTTATTGAACGATTAATACCACATACGATTTGAGAAAACTACTAGCCTTCGATTTTGGTAAATCTACTGCTATCACACGTGTGCAAGATTTTACTTGGTCCGTCTCATCATAAAACCCACTGCCTAATTTACTATATGTATCGTAATATTGTATGGTCAAGTCACTTACGATTACCAAATTGATGCAAAAGGTAGTTAATCTTTTGAAAGCATTAAATACGTAAATTATGAGCAAAGATTATAAGAATTGAATAAAAAACTAATATTTAAATCATGAGTTCAAACATGTGATCCCATAGTCTTGAAAAACAAGCCTAGCCAACAATCATCATCAAATAATAATGCAAAATATATTTATCATAAAAATCTGAGAATAAAAAGTAAACAAGTCTAGAAAATACGAGTAGACGAGGCCGTGACTCCGTGCGTTGCTCCGTAGTTCCGTCTCTCGCATTGCTCTTGCTCTTCAATGGCTTGTGATGTTTTTGTGTGGATGAAGGATGAAGGAGGCTGCTTCTAGATCAGAAATAAAGTGCCAAAAGTCCATATTTGCGTGCATAAAGTCCCTTATATAGTGGAGGAGTTGTATGAAAGTGTCCTTGTTGGACTCAAACTCTAAAAGGAAATTTTTTCAGAAATCTTCGCCAGTCGATCGATCGAGCAGCAGTTGCCAATCGATCGCGAGTTTGTCAATCTCGTTTCTCAAATTTTCTACTTTTGCCGATTGATCGAGTAAGGCATGACGATCGATCACGCATTAGTCAATTTTGTTGGTCAGAACTCTGTCAAGCCCGATCGATCGAGGAAAGCCTCGCGAGCTATCGGTACTTTGAATTCCATGTTCGTGATTTGTTTCTTCATTCCTTCTACATGTTGACTCGGTTTGGTCATTTTTCATCATTTTAGCTCATTTCCTCCACTTTTATGCACTTTCAACATTAAGGACTGAATCGGGTCTTGAAAATATTAGGGATTTAAAATAATTAATTATAAAGTTGTAATTCAATATACTATTTATAATTAGAATATATCAAATATATTTGTATTTAAAACATTAGGGATTGAACCGGTCCTGAAAATATTAGAGATTAAAACAAATAATTTTTTATAAAGTTGCAATTCAATATATCAATTATTATGACACATTATACTTCTTTTTTATTAATTGAATTATAATTCTTCTATAATATATAACATTTAAATCTTGATCATGTTATATTGTTTAACATTTATAAACTCTTTATTTTTAGGCTTATTTTAGTGACATGTTGCAGTTTTTATTTATAATTCTTTTTGTCAGCATCCCTACCTTCTTAGCTATTATAGCACGTGTTAGAAAGATTTTGAATGAATTAAAAAAGATTGATATATCAATAAAAGAATATTGAGTCAATGGAATAATTAATTAATTAAAAGACAAGACTTGGTTCCAGATAAAAAGCAAATAACCCTATACAAGAAGACTAATTCTTTATTTCTTCTCATTACACTTACGCAATTACACTATAATTTATTAACTTGTATAATCAAATATTCATTAGGTCAACTGTTTGGGGGTATATTTTTTTTAACATTAAAATATATTAACTAAAGGAGAGTGTTAGTTCCGAACCTTATCGATGAGATTTTAAAGATGACAAAACATATCAGATCGGATCGAGTGAAATCAGACGGACCAGATCGATCGCCCAAAACAGATCAAGCTGATAAGATGACAAAGCATATCAGACCGGATCGATGGATTTCAGGCTGACTAAATCGATGCTTCAGATCGATCTCAATCTTTATCAGATCAGAGCAGTCAATGATACATAAAAAATGGCTCCTCAGTCCGAATCATTAACGGCTATTTATTGTAGCATTTAATGTCGTAATTAATGCTACAAAGGACAAAAGACTGAAGATTGCCACAAAAGGTAAGAAGACAAAGAAGAGCCTACCTAACAGTCGCCGAAAGTATGAACCAGAACGGCAAGTATCCTGAAGAAGAGGACTGTAGCTCACTCAGAATCTAAGCAGAGTCAAAGTTGAACATTAAGGGAAATAATGTTGTTGGTACTTACAACTATAAAAGGATGCAACAAAAGGAATATACGAGACTCTCGCTGATCAATTGAAAAACGCACAAGAAAGCAAAATAGCACAAGCTTACAAGCTCAGAAGCTCTCGAGCTGAAATTATTCTTAAGCACGATTACTTTGTAACATTTGATCATTTAGGATCACTGTGCGCATCTTGTGTATTCTGTGTTGAAAAATAGAAGTGAGAAACATATTGTAACTGTCAGACAGAGAGTGTCTGAGCAGATCGAGTGACTAGGAGTTTCAGACTGGTAGTGGGGTAAATCCAGCCTGAATCGGGTTTGTACAACAGGATTGTATAAATCAAAGTCTTCTATTATAAACCTTCCTTAATTGGAAGAAGGGGAGACGTAGAAGGATTACACCACCTTCGAACTTCCAGAAACATATCCTGTGTATTATCTTTCTGCACTTGTTCTTTCATACTAGCCATCGAGCCGTTCTTACATATACAAGAACAGACCGTTCCGCACTTATACTTTCAGTGGTCTGTTCTGTACAAGAGTTGATTAAGAAACAGATTTCTTTCACTAATCCGAAAGAAATCACAAGGGATTAAATTTTACAAGGAGTGTTCATTCACCCCCCCTCTAAACACTCCGGACCGATCCTAACAAGTGGTATCAGAGCAGGTCATCTTAATCAGCACAAAATCACTCGAGCTGATGGCATCATTCAACAAAATTCCTATGTTCTCAAAAGAAGACTATGATGACTGGAGAATCAGAATGCAAGCTCATCTGGCAGCTCAGGATGACGATATGTGGTTCGTCATCACTGATGGACCAATGAAGATTCTAAATATAAATACAGCAGTCGCCATTACTGGTGGTGAACCACAAATGGTAGAGAAAGACAGATCCCTCTGGACGAATGAGGAAAGAAAGAAAGCAAATCTCGACAACGTTGCCAAAGACATCTTGTTCAAGACATTGGACAAGAACATGTTCAGCAAAATCAAAATGTGCTCTACTGCCAAAGAAATTTGGGAGAAGATAGCACAGCTATGCGAAGGCAACGACCAGACCAAAGAAAACAAGCTGACTGTTGCTCTTCAAAGATTTGAGGGCATAAAGATGAAGAGTGGAGAAACTCTAAATGAGTTTGATGAAAGAGTCACTAGCATCATAAATGAACTGAATGGTCTGGGGAAGGAATATTCTAACAGAGAGATCGCTCTGAAAGTTATGAGAGCTCTGCCAAAGGAATGGGATGTTAAGACCATTGCCATGAGGGAATCAAAAGATCTTAACAAGGTTGAACTTCATGATCTGTTTGCAGATCTTAAGGCCTATGAGTTTGAACTGATAAGCAGAGGTGAAGCAGAGCCATTCATCTCTCAACAAAACAAGGCCCTGACAGCCATTCCAGACCAGACCACCTCAACATCAGACCGATCCATTGAACAGATAAATAATGATGCTATGTCATTATTTATCAAGAAATTCGGTAAATTCATGTCTAAGAATAAGAGGAACTTCAAACCCTCTCATCATTATAAATCAAGAAAAGATGATGCTGTTAACGACCAGGCTTGCTACAATTGTGGTAAGACCGGACATTTTATTGCATATTGCACCAGACCGAAGAAAGAAGAACGGAAAGAGAAGCATCGTGATGATAGGAAGAAGAAGCAATACAAAGACCGCAAAAATCATGGAAAGTCCCAAAAGGTCCTAGTAGCTGAAGAAGGAAACAGCAAGTGGGCTCAGACTGACTCCGATTCAGACAGCTCCGAATATTCTTCCAGTGAAAGCGAAGAAGATATTCAATGTCTAATGGCAGATGAAGAGATGAGTCAGAAAGAAGAGGTATTTGACTTTGACTCAAATGAATTTACACGTGAAGAGCTCATGTCCGCACTGCAAGACATGGCTAATGATTATAGGATCTTAGCTGAATCATTTGAAAGAATAAAGCTAAAGTCAGTGATCAAATGGACGAGCACAACAAACCAAGCTGCTCTGAGCAGGGTGAGTGCAACAAGCTCCAGATCGAGCCGAATAAGCTGAAAATCTCCTATGATCAGCTCCATGAAGAAATAAGAGAATTAGCACACAAAATGCTAAGCTTTCTCATATATTCAAGACATGGACAAAATCCAGAACATCTTTGGAAGAATTACAAGAGGTACAAAGAAACGTTGGTGATTTCACCGGCATAGGCTTTGACACCAAAGAATCCACCAAAGATAAATCTGAACTGTTGCTGGTAAAGAACAAAATCAATCAAATGACATTTGTTAAATCCAGCACAGTATATGAAACTGAAGCACCTACGATTCAAACAGGAGTCTCTTACGTGAATCAAAATCTGAGAAAAGGGATTGGTTATGTTGACCAAGCCAAAGAAAAGGCACCAGCAAGATTTGCGTCTATCAGACCAAATCCAAAGGTGCAAGATCTGAGGCAAGGAAGACAATACAACTACTACAATTCGAAACCGATTCAACGAAGATATAGACTACCTTATGAGAATCAAAGGATTCCACAGCGCACACATTATCACACACAACATCGAAACAGACCAGCACACAGCACACCTTACACACACAAGCCATTGAAGCTGATACAGGTGTGGGTTCCCAAAGGGCTAATCCGTTCTGGACCCAAATAGGATTGGGTACCAACAATAATTATATTTGATGACAGGTACCGAAGAAACTCGCATCAGACTAGTATTTGGACAGTGGTTATTCTCGTCACATGACTGGAAACATCGAGCTGCTGTCTGAAGTCACAGAATGTACTGGACCCAAGATCATCTTCGGAGATAACTCAAAGGGTAAGACCGTGGGCAAGGGTAAGATTGTCCATGGTAACATTATTATCAATGATGTGCTGTTAGTTGAAAATCTGTGCTATAATCTGATTAGTATAAGTCAACTCTGTGATAATGGTTATGCTGTAGAATTTCACAAACACACTTGCACTGTTAAATCATCAGACGGTATAACCATGCTTGTAGGAATCAGGAATGGAAATACATATAAGATTAACTGTAATCATGCTCAACCTGATAATCCTACTTGCTTCATCGCTAACAATGATAATAAACACTGGCTATGGCATAAACGCTTGAATCATATCAATTTTAAGACCATCTCTAGCCTGTGTAAACATGATTTTTATCGGTCTGCCCAAGATCGATTTTGCTAAGGATAAGATCTGCGAAGCTTGCCAAATGGGCAAACAGATCAGATCATCCTTCAAGAACAAGAATGACAAATCCTCCTCCCGCTGTTTAGAATTATTGCATATGGACTTGTTCGATCCTATACCAATAACAAGTTTAGGGGGAATGCGGTATACTCTTGTTGTTATTGTTGATTACTCACGCTTTACATGGACTATATTTTTGAGCAGCAAAGATCAGACCGGTCCGAAATTGATCAAGCTACTGAAACGCACTCAGAATGAGAAATCATCCAGCATAGACAGGATTCGAAGTGACAAAGGCACTGAGTTTTCAAATCAGAATCTTGAATCCTTTCTAGAAGATCATGGAATCAAGCATGAGTTCTCAGCCGCTCGAACTCCTCAACAGAATGGAGTTGCAGAACGAAGAAACAGAACGCTCAAAGAAGCAGCAAGAACAATGCTTGCTGATTCTGGAATCTCACAAAAGTTCTGGGCAGAAGCTGTAAACACTGCTTTCTACACTCAAAATCGGTCTATGATCAACAAGAAGCTGAACCTCACTCCATATGAAATATGGACTGGTAACAGACCATCTATTTCTCACTTTCATGTTTTTGGCTGCAAATGCTTCGTTCATAACAATGGTAAGAATCATCTTACAGCATTTGAAGCTAAGTCATATAATGGAATATTCTTGGGATATTCATCAACTAGTAAAGCTTATAGAATTTTCAATAATCGTACTTTAACTGTAGAAGAATCTGTTCATGTAGTTTTTGATGAATCTTTATGTATTGAGGGCGACAAAGAATCAATTCAAAATCAGATGGAAAATATCCATCTCGAAGCTAACAGTGATGATGAGATTGTAGCTAACAGGTCAAGAGACAATCCACCAGAACCAGAAGTACCAGACAGACCGGATCAAGGTATTGAAGCTTCTTCAGATCGAGCTGATCCGGATGTTCTTCACTCAAATGTTAAAGCAGATGCTGATCATGCTGCTACTACTCATCCGACCGGACCAGACAATCCAGAGTCAAGCTATCGATGGACTAAGAAGCATCCACCTAATCTAGTGATTGGTAGTCCCTCTGCACCGATCAGAACCAGAGGACAGATGATGGATGAATTCACACATGCTGCTTTCATCTCAACTCTGGAACCTAAGAAGATCGATGAAGCGTTGACTGATTTCAACTGGATTAAGGCCATGCAAGAAGAGCTAAATCAATTCGAACAAAATCAAGTTTGGAGTCTAACCCCCAGACCAAGCGATCTGCCTGTTATTGGAACCAGATGGGTCTTCAGAAATAAGCTGGACGCAGATGGAACTGTGGTTAGAAATAAAGCCAGACTGGTGGCACAAGGATTCAGACAAGAAGAAGGAATCGACTTCGATGAATCATTTGCACCAGTCGCCAGACTTGAAGCTATCCGAATCTTTCTTGCATATGCTGCCTTTAAAGACTTCAAAGTATATCAGATGGACGTCAAGAGCGCTTTTCTTAATGGAAAGCTTCAGGAAGAAGTCTACATTGAGCAACCACCTGGATTTCAGAACCATTTGTATCCCAATCATGTGTATCTACTGAATAAAGCAGTGTATTGTCTGAAACAAGCTCCAAGAGCCTGGTATGACACTCTATCTCAATTTCTGTTGAACCATGATTTTCAGATCGGCTCAGTACATAAAACTCTCTTTAAATTTATTAAGGGGGAACATACCCTATTAGTTCAGATTTATGATGATGACATAATCTTTGGGTCAACTAACCCCAAATTGTGCGAGAAATTTTCTAAGTTAATGCAGGGACAGTTTGAGATGAGCATGATGGGAGAACTTTCATTCTTTTTGGGTCTCCAAGTAAAACAGCTCAACAATGGTATTTTCATCAACCAGACCAAGTATACCAAAGAGCTCCTCAAGAGATTTGGAATGGAAACATGCTCAACTGCATCAACTCCAATGAGTCCAACAATCAAGTTAGACAAAGACGAAGGGGGGAACGACAGTTGAAGTAACCATGTATAGAGGACTAATCGGATCGCTATTGTATCTTACAGCGAGCCGGCCTGATATTATGTTCTCAGTCTGTATGTGCGCCAGATTTCAGTCAGAACCAAAGCAATCACATTTTATTGCTGCCAAGCGTATTCTGAAATACTTAAAAGGATCTCAGAACGTTGGTTTTTGGTACTCCAAAGATTCAAACTTCAGCTTGATCGGATATTCAGACGCAGACTACGCTGGGTGTAAGATTGATCGTAAAAGCACCAGTGGAACATGTCAATTTCTAGGTGAAAGATTGATCTCTTGGTTCAGTAAAAAGCAGACATCGATTGCCACATCTACAGCTGAAGCAGAGTATCTAGCCGCTGGAAGCTGTTGCGCTCAAATGCTCTGGATTCAACACCAGCTCAAAGACTATGGCATCCAAGCTGTTGACTCTCTGATATTTTGCGACAACACAAGTGCAATCGCTATAACGTATAATCCAGTTCTGCACTCTCGAATAAAGCATATTGATATACGACATCATTTTATTCGAGATCATGTTGGCAAAAAGGAAATTCGGATCGAGCATATCTCAACAGAGCAGCAAGCAGCAGACATCTTCACCAAACCACTCCCTGAGGCTAAGTTAATTATTTCCGTCAAATTCTTGGTTTAATTGACTTATCTTAATAGTTTAGATGTTTTCTTACTTTCGCACTTAAAGATTTTTGTTGCCACAGATCGATAATACAATGTTCAGAAAGACACAGACCGGTCCGAACTTTCAGACCGATCCATGTCAATCTAATGTTATCCTATGATCTGTCTGGTCAATAAATTTTTTTTTTTAACAAATACAGCCCAGACTGATCGCATTTTAACCGCCTTATCTATCTGTTATCCTGACCGTTTATTTTGAATTTCTTTTTATCAGTCATCGAGATAAAGACACGTGTCTTCTCTCTCCTATTTAGCGGGCTGAACATTTCATCTTCTTTCACTTTTTACAATTTACCGCTATCTGCTTTCTTATTCTCTCACTCTCCTAAATCTTCACACTATTTTACCTTCATTCCAATGGCTACCATTACTCACAACTCTCTTTCCGTTGAGTTTAATGACATTTACAGGGCAGAAGATGCAGAGATGGTGTCCATCTTTCGAGCTTTGGAATCATCTGGCTTGAGGAACTTTCTGGAGTGCGGCACAGTTGTTTATGAATCTGAAATCCGCGAACTGTTCGCCAATGCCGTCTCCCAGAAGACATCAATATCCACCTCTGTCAAGGGCAAATCATTTGAGATCTCACCGATGACGCTGGCCAAGACCTTTGGCCTCCCCAATTCCGGACTGACAGAGTTTGGACAGATTCCTCAAGCGTCACTCTCAGCTCTTCAAGGGAAGATTTCTATTTTTGGCCACCGCCTGCAACCCTCGTTTAAGAAGAAGGAAATGCTTTTTCATTTCCAGGTGCTGTGCGAAATCGTTGGCAAACTCTTTTGGGCAAAGCAGGATGTTTTGACGCTGTAACCGCAGAGAAGTTTCAGGGCTATGGCGGCTATTGTATCCGGACAGCAGATGAACTGGTCCGTGATTCTTTTTGGAGTTCTGATGGAAACAGTGATTGCATCAAAACAGGCCGTATGCTTTGCTGTTCCTCTCAGCAAGCTACTGGAGTCCTTAGACATCGAGCTGGGAAAGCAGTCCGCTCTCAGTCCCTTCAAGATTCTAAACTCCAAAGGGCTCGCCCTGCTGAAGTCCAAGAGTGCTCCGCCTACCCCTACTACTCTGGCTGCAGTCAAGATTGAGAAGGGCGAAGAACAAGCTGTTGCGCGCAAACCTCAGGTCAAGCGAAAGCTAACCATCCAGACTGATTCTGAAGAAACTCAGTCTGCTCCCTCGCCACCAACCAAGCCACTTCCCAAGAAGCCACGAACCCAGATTACCAAACCAAAAGCCTTACCCATATTGCCTCCAACAAAAGCCACCCCTGCACCCCAACCTACAACCCAAATCTCAACCACCTCAACCACTGCACCCAATGTCACCATCCGAGTCCCCTCTGCCATTCCCGTGGTGAAAGGGATTGTTATCACTGAGTTGGGAGACTATACTCAATCCGGGATCAAGTCCCCTCCCCCCACCGGCAAGGGAAAAGCCACTCTCTCCGAACCCCTCTCCTCTAAGCCCAAATCTGTAGCGCAGACAGCTATTGACATTGCCATGGAGGACGTTGAAGAGAAAGTAAAGGCACTCATTGTGGTCTTTGATGAATACGTCGAGTACCGGACTATCAACCACATTGAGATGTTCTTCGGAAAGTTGAGCAGACTGGAGAAGATGGAAGAGGAAGTTCTGAAGGGGACAGAGACCGATGAGTTCGGCTTGCCGTGCAGCGCAAAGAGCTATTTACGGCAATTCAAAGATTCAGACTGGCCACTCTACTCCTAGCTGCTAAGAAAGAGAACTTCGATCCGAATGCTCCAACTGCAGAGATGATGGGGCTGTTATTGCTCAATTAGAGATGGG